>CM077159.1:129252541-129416100 GCA_039583875.1 Platanthera guangdongensis | reverse complement strand
ACTGTCGTTGCCGCTTCGCCAGGCAGGACAGGGTAAGGGGAACGGCCGTGTCCCTACCCGTGTCACATTTTATATCTATAGGGAGAGAAAACCCTAGCCGTTTCATTCTCTTTTCTTCCCCTATTTCCAGTAAGAAACTCCTGTGAGAGGGAAAACTGCAGGAGCAAGTCCTACTGAAGGAGATCCGCCATCGCCGTGAAAGAGAAGATGCCGCCAAGGAGAAACTACGAGATCCATGGATAGAAATGGTGGTACCGCTGGAGCCAATGTGAGTTTCCTACCCTCTCCCTTGGTGCTAGATCTATAGTTATGCCTTAGGAGAGAAATCGACTCAAGAGAGTCTTGATGGAGAGGAGAAGATCTCTAGGTTAGGCCATGTTAGAACTTGTGTTCTAGACTTTAGATCTCTTCAACCCTTCCCTCTTCTTCAATATGACGATGTGGATGGTCTCGTGAGGAGTTTATGGCTTTGAGGTTGAATAAGGGAGGAGAATATTTTCTGGAAAATTTAGGGACGATCGCCTTGAGGAGGAAGACGAACCGATGCCGGTTCATTTTCCTTTAATATGCGCGCATAATCTGTATTCTGCGCGCAGCGATCTTCTAGGCCCTTTTTATGTAAGATAAGGGCAGATCTGGGCTTTTGGCTAACACACGAAAGTTGTAGCCCTTGGAAATACCTTTCCAACGAGTGGTTGCACGACTTCAGGTGATGTCTGTGGCCCGGGAAAACCTAATCGAGTTTGCTGTCCGGCAATTCCTGTACACAGAAATCGTGTTCTGTGCGCAGCGAACTTCGAAGCCGATTTCGAGTAAGTTATTGTCAGATCTGGGTTGAGACCTGAATATGAAAAGTAGATCATGAAAATATCTTTCCATCTAGGGGTTACACGACTTCACGGATTCCTGTAGCCTCGGGAATCTCCGTTGAAGTTGCTGTCCAGACTATTCCTGCACTTAAAAATCTGGGTTTATAACATTGGATTGGATCGTCGGAGAAACTAATATTACAGGTAACCCTGAGGCTTGGATAAAACTCTTACGAATAATTAATCAGTTGCATAAATGATGAAGATTATTAATGTAAGATAGTATACTTGAATGATTTGACTTGTTAGAAGTTAGTAGATTCTTGGACATGTGCATCTTGATATATTGTGTTGAAATCACCTGATATGACATATAGAAGGATAAACTCATGGCCATGTGAATGTTGAATAGTGGATTGAATTTGGTAGTCCAATACTTAGAGCGTCGCCTTCCTATGGGTGTAATGTGTAAGTTCGTAAGTGCGGTTGACCGCCACTTGTGTTGGTTGTGTTGAGATAAGGTGTGGATGGATGGTAGGGCTGTGTCCTCGTGCTCATTCCGAGGCCCCTTCCATGATATGTTGATGTGGAATTTGCATGTGGTGTGAGTCGACACGTGGTGTCGTAATCCGGGTTAAGGATAGTGTGGCAGGTCTACGGGCTCGCCAGTCGTCACAAACCGACGGGAGTTGACGGTTAGACTTTGATCGGTTTGGGCTGTGTCCTCGGTGTTCACGTCCCGAGGCCCCTCCGGCCATGTGAACGGTTGGGCTGTGTCCTTGCTTTCTTCTGAGGCCCTTCCGGGTCACGCAAGGCCAGGTTCGGGCTGTGTTCTTGGTGCACATCTACCCAAGACCCCGCTGGGCCATAGTACGCATGGGCTCCGCTGTTGTGTTCTTAGCGTTGAGGCGTACGGAGGCCTAGGTGAAGTAGTGTGATACCCGCCTAGTAGTAGAAGTGCCCGTTCTACTGTCACCGCCTGGCCACGGCGGCTGATGCCTGAGAGGTTAGCTACCTGCTCGAAAAGTGGGAACTATAGTCTGTGTCGACATAGCAATTGCATGGGTGTGCATGGGGTGAGTCATTGCATAGCATTCATAGCATTTCATAACATTGCACAACAAGATCCTCATCGTATAAGTTTGTATGGGCACTCTTATACGATGAGTTACTTTTATGTAACCCGATCCTTAACTTATAAGTTTGTATGGGCATTCTTATAAGTTAAGTTACTTTCCTGCTGTTACTATACTTGCTAGTTTAGTGTAGTTCTTCATATATGCTGACTATGATGTTGTTACTCTTACACTACTGCCACTTGCTTGTACTTCCTTTACTTGCTTACTTGTTATATACTATACTCTTGTTCCTTTTCTCCGCCCGGTGCCGAGGAGTCCCGGGGGAGCGGATGTGAAACCACTTAGTCGTTTTCGACTAACGGTTGCTACGTCTTCCTTTTTAGAAGGTCACGCCGCAGGTGGAGCAGCCGCAGACTACGCAGCAGGACAGCCAGGCTAGGACGACAGGGCCTGAGGTGACGGTGCCGTCGATACCGTCAGTTACTGATGTTAGTTTTGATTACTTCTGATATATGGTAGAAGCATGTTTTAGCTTCTCTTTATTGATGTATTTGGACATTATAACTTAGTGTGGATTTGACTTCTTCTGTTTAGTTATTTGGTTGGGTTGGCATGATATATTGATATTGTTGTAGCCGGCGGAATAGGCGTCTTGTGGTACAGGTTAGCCCGTGTGCTAATGCTACCGCAAGGCGGCTGTTCCGGGCATAAGACTCCCCCTTCGTGCCGTGTTTTGGGATCCGGGGAGGGGGGGTCTTACAAATGGTATCAGTTTGCCACGATCCCTCAACTAAGAAGTCATTCAACAATGGTGCCACCCCGTTTGGTTAGTCAGTTGGGGGACAAACTGACTTAGCGGAAGCAGTGGGTGTGCCCATATGTAATTCACAATAAGTTTGTCCAACTTTGACCTTAAGTTTAGCCAACCTGACCACAAAATTTGTCGTGTAGTGTAGGTTCCACTGCATGTTGAGCCGATGGGGGGTACTCCTACCCCTCCCATACCCACTCAGTTCCAACAGTCTGAGTTGGGGCAAAAACGCTTACCGCCATTCTTGATGCTTTTAAGGCACAGCAGGCTCCGGTGCAACAACAAGCCCCGAGCTCCAACTGGCTGAGCACCTTCCGGGCTCTCTCCCCTCCCGTCTACCTTGGGACGGAGTCAGCCGTACGTACAGAGGAATGGCTAGACACGATAGAAGAGTTGCTGGCTGGTATCCGTGCCCGGCCAACATGGCAGTGACATTGGCAGTGTCCGTCTTGGACTTACATGCGAAGAGGTGGTGGAAGTCCCTCATGGGCTCTACCTTCCAAGGCCGGATCTACACAGAGATAAGTTGGAATGAATTCTCGGGGTGTTTTCTTGGAGCACTTTATCCCTACATCGGCCCGAGATGAGCTTGAGCAGAGGTTCCTTCTACTAAAGCAGGGATCAAAGTCGGTTACAGAATACCAGCGGGAATTCCAGCATCTCGCAAGGTTTGCGGACTCTTATGAGTTGGATGACAGAGGTTATGCCAAGCGCTTCTATAAAGGGCTGCGAGATCCCCTAAGGCAGTCCCTTTTGTTTATAGCGGATGGTAGCTTGGCGGAGATCATTGATATGGCGAAAAGATTGGAGGCGGACCACATGGGGTGTAGTAAGAGGCCTGCGGAGGACGTGATGGAAGCCGGCCCAAGTAATAGAAAGAGACGGGACTTCAGAGGAGGAAGAGGTTATCAAAGAGGTGGAGGGCGTGTCCACCGAAACTATAGGGTGGAGCATCCAGTTCCGCAGCCGCCGCCTGCGTTGCCTCCACCCCCATAGCATCAGCGATTTCAACAACTTGAAGGGCGTCGTGGTCTGGTGTGCTTCGAATGCAACCAGCCGGGCCACATCCGGCGTTTTTTGCCCGCAGCTATATGGGAACGCCCTCCTGCTCTCCTCCTGCTCTCCCTCCTGCTCTCCCTCCAGCCGCTCCACGAGGCGGGGATATATGCGCGGTCGAGGACGAGGACCGCCAAGAGGAAACCCCGGACCGGTCCGGGATCAGGTGTACGCGCTTGACATGGCGCAGGAAAGGAACCCACAAGATGTGATTGCAGGTATGATTTAATTAATTTACATATTTGCATGATCTAGCTTGAATTGATTAGAACTTACTAGCCAATAGCAATAAGTTTTGGTTGTTGGTACTTAGGCACCGTGATTATTGGCGGGAAGACAGCCTATGCGCTGTTCGATACCGGTGCCTCACACTCCTTTGTGTCCGAGGATTTCATAAAAGACATGGGGGATGTACAGTACTTCACTGGCATAGCTCGACGTGTACGCCTTCCGGACGGCTCGGAGATGATCGCGACCGCCAAGTGCGAGTTGGAGTTATTTATTGATGGGAAGGCCTTTGATACGCCGGCCACGGTTCTGAGAATGCCGGAGTTTGACATCATTTTGGGCATGGCATGGCTGGACTGGCACTTCGCGAGGATCGACTGCGCGGAGAAGCGGATCTATTTGAGGCATGGAGACTCTGACGTCATCTTCCAAGGTATTGGCTTCGCGCCACGTATGATACTATCTTCTATTCAGGCTGTAAAAGCCCATATGAAGGGGGATGAGGTCTTCATGATCTGGTTCGAGTTGAAGGAAGCAGCGTTGGAATTAAAGGATGTACGAGTAGTGCGGGATTTTCCTGAGGTATTTCCTGAGAAGCTACCAGGATTACCTCCGCATAGAGAAGTTGACTTCCAGATCAATCTAGTACCAGGTGCCAAGCCTGTATCCAAGGCTCCATACAGAATGGCTCCGAAAGAACTCGCGGAGTTTTAGAGTTCAATTGCAAGAACTGGTGGATTCAGGATTCGTTCGCCGCAGTTCATCACCATGGGGAGCCCCTGTGCTGTTCGTGAAGAAGAAGGATGGAACACTGCGATTGTGCATAGATTATCGGGAACTCAATCGGTTGACGGTGCGGAACACTTATCCACTACCGCGGATCGATGAGTTGTTCGATCAACTAGTGGGAGCACATTGGTTTTCTAAATTGGATTTGCGCTCCGGATACTATCAGTTGAGGATACATGAGGGGGATATTCAAAAAACAGCATTCAGTTCG
The DNA here is from genome assembly GCA_039583875.1 of Platanthera guangdongensis. Lineage (NCBI taxonomy): Eukaryota > Viridiplantae > Streptophyta > Magnoliopsida > Asparagales > Orchidaceae > Platanthera > Platanthera guangdongensis. The sequence goes on along the minus strand of CM077159.1, from coordinate 129,411,117 downwards.
AGATATGGTTTGTATGAGTTCACAGTAATGCCGTTTGGGCTCACAAATGCCCCTTCGGCCTTCATGAGTTTGATGAACAAGGTGTTTGAACCGTATTTGGACATCTTCGTCATTGTTTTCATCGACGACATCTTGGTCTACACCGTCATCTTCCAAAACCCCGGGTAGTAGGAAGGGGGACGTTCATCAAGACCACCCCTGGAGGTGGGACTAAATCCACGAGAGGCGGGGTATTCCGCCACACGGGGGGCCCACCGGGGTCAACACCAGACCTGGCGCGATGGGGAAGCCCAAAATGCGGTCCCACCACACCCAATCCCGCTGGACCTTTCAACACACCCCCGCAGGGGAGGCTCTGAACCATTGAAACCACCGTCACACATCTTACCCCGCGGTAAGGAAGGGGGACGGGGGTATTAAACACCAAGCCACCCGCTGTAGGAGATGTGGACTAATCCTCAAGTTTAGAGGGGGGATATTGGCAAGTGGGAAGCCCAAATGCGGTCCCACACAACCCAATCCCGCTGGATGGTTCTCGACAGGTCTACTCAAAGAAGGAGGAGCATCTTTGAAGAGATTGAAGGAGCAGCCTTGTATGCAAGTTGCAGGAATTCTGGCTTAAGGAGGTTGCCTTCTTGGGGCATGTGATCAGTGGAGCAGGTTAGCAGTGGATCCAGCAAAGGTGCGGGCCGTGAAGGAGTGGTCGCCCTTGAAGTCGGCGGCTGATGTACGAAGCTTTCTTGGACTTGCTGGCTACTACCGCAAGTTCGTGAAAGGTTTTTTCCAAGATTGCCCTTCCTCTTACCTCCTTGACGAAGAAGGGTGTGCCATTTGAGTGGACACCTCAATGTGAAGCAGCATTTCAAGAGTTGAAGGATAGGCTTACCTCCGCCCCCATCCTTGCACTTCCGTCGGGGAAGGAAGGATTTCAGGTTTACACGGACGCATCATATCAAGGGATGGGTGCGGTGCTGATGCAGCACGGGCATGTGATCGCTTATGCTTCAAGGCAGTTAAAGAAACATGAAATCAATTACCCGGTTCATGATTTGGAGTTGGGAGCAGTGGTATTCGCTTTGAAGGTCTGGAGGCATTATTTATATGGCGTCCACTGCGAGATCTTTTCCGATCACAAAAACTTGAAGTATGTTCACACTCAGAAGGAGTTGAACCTGAGATACGGCGGTGGTTTGGAATTTCTATGCGACTATGAGTTCACCATGAACTACCACCCCGGGAAAGCGAACTCGGTAGCCGATGCCTTGAGTAGAAAAGTGCCAGGCTCTAGCCCAGAGTCTCGGCTGATGAGTATGGAGTTTGGCTCGAATGATCGAGGAGATGAAAATTACTCTAGTATTCAAGGATCCTTCGGCAGAGTATGCGGAGTATTTGGCCAACATGAGCATAGTTTGTGATATCCGAGACCGGATTCGGGTGGAGCAAGGAATGGATGCGTCCTTGGCCCCGGCAATCAAGGCAATTGAAGATAGGACCACCGATGAGTACACACTCAAAGACGGTCTCGTTTATTTTCGTGGCCGACTTTATATTCCCAAGGGCGGCAAAATTCGGGAAGATATATTGAGAGAGGCGCATTCCTCTCAATATTCAGTGCATCCGGGTATTGCGAAGATGTATGCCGGACTGCGGAAGACCATGTGTTGGCCGGGAATGAAGAAGGATGTTCGCTACTATATTACACATTGCGAAGCTTGCCAAAGAGTGAAGGCTGAATGCAGGAGTCCCGGTGGTTTGTTGCAGTCGCTGCCCATCCCCGAATGGAAGTTCGAGGATATCTCCATGGACTTTGTTCATGGGTTACCTCGTTCCCGCTCCGGGAATGATTCGGTGTGGGTTATTGTGGATCGACTAACAAAGGTGGCCCGGTTCATTCCAATGAAGAAGGAAGCACACGTGGGTGTTTTGGTACGCCTTTTGTGGAGCAATTTGTACGGTATCATGGCGTGCCCAAGACAATTGTTTCGGATAGGGATGGTCGGTTTACATCCAATGAGTGGAAGGCAGTACAGGCGTATTTGGGCTCACGCCTAACCTTTAGTACCGCATTTCATCCACAGACTGACGGGCAGTCTGAAAGGACCATCAGGACACTGGAAGATTTATGAGGTTATGCGTGCTGGACAGAGGAGAGCCATGGGAAAGGCTCTTGCCCCTGGTGGAATTCTGCTATAATAATAGCCATCAGGCGAGCATCGGCATGGCGCCCCATGAAGCCCTTTACAGAAGAAGGTGCAGGACTCCCTTGTCTTGGGTGCAAGATGAAGATCCGAAGGCATTGGGAAACGAATACATAGATGATACTGATGATGCGGCGGTCAGATTGATACGGGATCGCATGTTGGAGGCTCAAAGTCGACAGGCGAAATATTACAATAAAAAGCACCGGATGGTGGAGTTCCAGGTGGGCGAAAAAGTGTTCCTTAAGATTCGGCCGATGCATGGAGTGTCACGGGTGCGGGGAGTGAAAAAGCTCAGCCCAAGGTATGTTGGGCCTTATACTATATTGGAAAGAATTGGCCCGTTGGCCTATCGGTTGGAGTTACCACCAGAACTAGAAAATCTCCACGACGTGTTCCATGTGTCGTCGCTTCGAAAAGCACTGTTGCGGCCCGACCAGTATATTCCCACTACTGATGGTGCAGTGGCATCAGATAGGTCTGTGCGACTAGAGCCGGTGCGGATTGTTGACAGCGAGACAAGGACTTTGCGCCGCAAAAGTGTTCCCTTAGTAAAGGTGCTATGGTTGAATCATGGGAAGGAGGAGTACACATGGGAGCCATTGGATTTAATGCAGCAACGCTATCCGGAGTTGTTTGCTCAAGGTAATTTTATTTAAAAGCAAGTGTTAAATTTCCTGTCATGCTTTTCCTCCCCCACAGCCTAAGCCTGATTTCGGGGACGAAATCTTTTATTTTGTTTATAGGATTTGTAACGTCCCGAATCGCTCTAGGCCCCTAGTGTGTGTGTGTTTTGAGTCAGGAGGGTTGACTTGAGTCCTGAGAGTGCAGGGAATTGGACTGCACTTGTGGAGAAGTGGAGAATCAGTGTAAAAAGGAAGTGACATGGGTAGGGACACGGCCGTGTGCCTACCCGTGTGCGTCGAGTTGAGCTCGACGAGCTGTGTCGAGATCGTCGAGCTGTGTCGACACCAAGGGACACAGGTAGGGACACGGCCGTGTGCCTACCCGTGTGCGTCGAGTTGAGCTCGACGACCCGTGTCGAGATCGTCGAGCTGTGTCGACACCAAGGGACACGGGTAGGGACACGGCCGTGTGCCTACCCGTGTGCGTCGAATTGAGCTCGACGACCCGTGTCGAGATCGTCGAGCTGTGTCGACACCAAGTGACACGGGTAGTGACACGGCCGTGTCCCTACCCGTGTGCGTCGAGTTGAGCTCGACGAGAAGTGTCGAGATGCAACCCGAGGAGTACACGTCCAAGGACACGGCCAAGCACACGGCCGTGTCATAGGGACACGGTCGGGACACGGGCGTGTCCCTACCCGTGTCAAGTATTGAACCGACATGGAAACTGTCGTTGCCACTTCGCCAGGCAGGACACGGGTAAGGACACGGCCGTGTCCCTACCCGTGTCACATTTTATATATATAGGGGAGAGAAAACCCTAGCCGTTTTCATTCTCTTTTCTTCCCCTATTTCCAGTAAGAACTCCTGTGAGAGGGAAAACTGCAGGAGCAAGTCCTACTGAAGGAGATCCGCCATCGCCGTGAAAGAGAAGATGCCGCCAAGGAGAACTACGAGATCCATGGCTAGAAATGGTGGTACCGCTGGAGCCAATGTGAGTTTCCTACCCTCTCCCTTGGTGCTAGATCTATAGTTATGCCTTAGGAGAGAAATCGACTCAAGAGAGTCTTGATGGAGAGGAGAAGATCTCTAGGTTAGGCCATGTTAGAACTTGTGTTCTAGACTTTAGATCTCTTCAACCCTTCCCTCTTCTTCAATATGACGATGGGTGGATGGTCTCGTGAGGAGTTTATGGCCTTTGAGGTTGAATAAGGGAGGAGAATATTTCTGGAAAATTAAGGGACGATCGCCTTGAGGAGGAAGACGAACCGATGCCGTTCATTTTCCTTTAAGATGCGCGCAGAATCTGTATTCTGCGCGCAACGATCTTCTAGGCCCTTTTTATGTAGGATAAGGGCAGATCTGGGCTTTTGGCTAAACACGAAAGTTGTAGCCCTTGGAAATACCTTTCCAACGAGTGGTTGCACGACTTCAGGTGATGTCTGTGGCCCCGGGAAAACCTAATCGAGTTTACTGTCCGGCAATTCCTGTACACAGAAATCGTGTTCTGTGCGCAGCGAACTTCGAAGCCGATTTCGAGTAAGTTATTGTCAGATGTAGGTTGTGACCTGAATATGAAAGTTGTAGATCATGAAAATATCTTTCCATCTAGGGGTTACACGACTTCACCGGATTCCTGTAGCCTCGGGAATCTCCGGTTGAAGTTGCTGTCCAGACTATTCCTGCACTTAAAAATCTGGGTTTATAACATTTGGATTTGGATTCGGAGAAACTAATATTACAGGTAACCCTGAGGCTTGGATAAACTCTTACGAATAATTAATTCAGTTGCATAAATGATGAAGATTATTAATTGTAAGATAGTATACTTGAATGATTTGACTTGTTAGAAGTTAGTAGATTTTTGGACATGTGCATCTTGATATATTGTGTTGAAATCACCTGATATGACATATAGAAGGATAACTCATGGCCATGTGAATGTTGAATAGTGGATTGAATTTGGTAGTCCAATACTTAGAGCGTCGCCTTCCTATGGGTAGTAATGTGTAAGTTCGTAAGTGCGGTGTTGACCGCCACTTGTGTTGGTTGTGTTGAGATAAGGTGTGGATGGATGGTAGGGCTGTATCCTCGTGCTCATTCCGAGGCCCCTTCCATGATATGTTGATGTGGAATTTGCATGTGGTGTGAGTCGACACGCGGTGTCGTAATCCCGGGTTAAGGATAGTGTGGCAGGTCTACGGGCTCGCCAGTCGTCACACCGACGGGAGTTGACGGTTAGACTTGGTCGGTTTGGGCTGTGTCCTCGGTGTTCATGTCCCGAGGCCCCTCCGGCCATGTGAACGGTTGGGCTGTGTCCTCGTGCTTTCTTCCGAGGCCCCTTCCGGGTCACGCAAGGCCAGTTCGGGCTGTGTTCTTGGTGCACATCTACCCAAGACCCCGCTGGGCCATAGTACGCATGGGCTCCGCTGTTGTGTTCTTAGCGTTGAGGCGTACGGAGGCCTAGGTGAAGTAGTGTGATACCCGCCTAGTAGTAGAAGTGCCCGTTCTACTGTCACCGCCTGGCCACGGCGGCTGATGCCTGAGAGGTTAGCTACCTGCTCGAAAAGTGGGAACTATAGTCTGTGTCGACATAGCAATTGCATGAGGTGTGCATGGGTGAGTCATTGCATAGCATTCATAGCATTTCATAACATTGCACAACAAGATCCTCATCGTATAAGTTTGTATGGGCACTCTTATACGATGAGTTACTTTTATGTAACCCGATCCTTAACTTATAAGTTTGTATGGGCATTCTTATAAGTTAAGTTACTTTCCTGCTGTTACCTATACTTGCTAGTTTAGTGTAGTTCTTTCATATATGCTGACTATGATGCTGTTACTCTTACACTACTGCCACTTGCTTGTACTTCCTTTACTTGCTTACTTGTTATATACTATACTCTTGTTCCTTTTCTCCGCCCGGTGCCGAGGAGTCGCCGGGGGAGCGGATGTGAAACCACTTAGTCGTTTCGACTAACGGTTGCTACGTCTTCCTTTTTAGGAGGTCACGCCGCAGGTGGAGCAGCCGCAGACTACGCAGCAGGACAGCCAGGCTAGGACGACAGTGCCTGAGGTGACGGTGCCGTCGATACCGTCAGTTACTGATGTTAGTTTTGATTACTCTGATATATGGTAGAAGCATGTTTTAGCTTCTCTTTATTGATGTATTTGGACATTATAACTTAGTGTGGATTTGACTTCTTCTGTTTAGTTATTTGGTTGGGTTGGCATGATATATTGATATTGTTGTAGCCGGCGGAATAGGCGTCTTGTGGTACAGGTTAGCCCGTGTGCTAATGCTACCGCAAGGCGGCTGTTCCGGGCATAAGACTCCCCCTTCGTGCCGTGTTTGGGATCCGGGGAGGGGGGGTCTTACATTTAGCCCGCTATTGACCGCTTGGTTCAGCTGCACCTGCAAGCAACAAACCACCGCACAGTGGCAAAAAAGGCAACGGTCAGCAATGCTGACCAAATTATAACGATCCCGCCCCTAACTCGGGGCGGCGATGCTCCTTCCCTACATTTCATTAGCATAAGCAAGCCATATATATAACCATAGCCATTTCAACACAGACGTTGGCTCGCACGGCCACACGCCCCCGTGCACTCAGGGCACATTCTCGGTGAACCGGTCGATGTCACGTCAATTTAAGCCATCAACATTCCGGACTCACCACCGCCACTTGGACGGCCAAACCTATGAGAAATTTGTCTTCCTGGCCTGGGTCACGACAATTTAAGTCATCGACCGCCGAAGACCCTACTCTATCCCAACGGTAAGTGCCACGTGCCTTTAGGTCTCTTTAACCGAACGACATAGAACGGGTACGGTTCCATCTAACCCGTGCTCACATCGCAACGGCAATTTAAGCCATATGCGCGGGTCAAACTTCCACCGAGTCCCATATCCATCACAAGTCACATAACCCCGTTATGTTCAAGTTAGCTCTCAAGCCACCAAGTTGGCAAGATCTCGTATCCGCCCAGTTTTCCGGGTGCACCTTCGGGTTAGTCCCCAAGGCTCCCTGCTGCAATCTACCGCGTAGAAAACCCGAAAAACAACCAATAGCACGGAGTCTTCTCCGGCCTTATGCAATGCAACATCACCGATCCAGACTAACATGTCCGGGTAGGCTTCACACATCATGTCTATGTCCGTTCTCGCATACGGACTCTAAACAACGGGGACTTCACATATCTACCCGAAGGAACGCCTCCAACTCTCCGCAAACTCGCAAGAGCGGGCTTCCTATGCTAAGAAAGAGAGCGACTCATGCTCAAGATGAAGATCGTTACCCTTGCGTTCCTCTTTGGCGCCATCGGAAAGTAATCGGATGGAAATGACCGCACTAGCGTTGCCTCCGTGGATCCGGAGTCGGCTTGCGATTCGGAGCTCCGAAGCTCCTCCAATGGCGGATCTAGCTCCTTCTTCTTCACTTAGCTCTCCTCTCTCTCTAAGACTTTAGAAAGAGATCACTTAAGAAAAGTGAGGGTTTTCTAAGTCAAAACCCGGGTATATCCCTTCAGGAACAACCCCCAGCCGTTGGATCTTCAGTCAAAGAAATGAACGGCTTTGATTCGGGACTGAAATGCCCAATCTGGACCGAACACTGCCTGGCACACGCCCGTGTCCAGGGCCGTGTGCCTCATTCGCCGTCAAAATCGGATCACCTGGAACCTCACACGGGTATCGAACACGCCCGTGTTCGATCTGACACGCCCGTGTTCCACCTGACACGGCCGTGTAGCCGGCCGTGTTGTAACAACCCCATCCGTTCATATGATATATTCTAGAAGGTCCAGCCGGGGCCCCACAGGATATACCACAAAACAGTCGGTGAAGGTACAAGATGATACCAGAGTAGCGCATCGCACCTATCACAAGCATTCTAGCGGAAGCCTAAACTACTTGAACTCCTCATGAATGTCCAAACATAAAACTCCACATTTTATATATATATAGGAATGTCTTACAACATGTCAAAAGAGTTGGCCTTATGGCCTTACATGGCTTTCACACAGTGGCCTAAACAAATTGGCGCGCAGGCCGGCCACAAGAAAAGAAAACACACAAAAGAATACACTTAGCCTTCGAGGGCTAACAGTAGCAGCAGCAGCAACACCAGCAAGAGCATCAACCTCTATACGTCCCGCTCGGCCCTCCAGCACCTGTGCAAGGACAATCCACCCAACGGTGGCAAACAAAAGCAACGGTCAGCGTTCAGCTGACCAAATTATAACGACCCTACCCCTTCTCTCGAGGCAGCGGTATTTTTCCCTGCAGGCATATCATATCACAAGTATGGCAAGCTATATCATCAAAAGGTGCTTTCACGCACACAAGCCATCACAACCGTTCGCCGCCCGGCCCAATGGTCCGTGCACTCAGGGCACATTTTTGGTGTTCTAGCAACCTCTTGCCCACCACCGTATCAGGGTTATCACCCAACGGTAACTCTCTTGAGCATTTACTCCATGGCGTGCAGCCGGAGTTAGTCTTCGGACACCGGGATAGCCCGTAGCCCCCTTTGTGTCATGGCGCGCAGGCCGAAGACTCTTGCTATGCGCTCCAACAGACCGCACTTTTTGGTCTCACGTCAGACGGACATAGCGCAGGTCGGATCCTCCACCCCCCCCCCCCCCAGTTGCTCAAATCGCCTTGCCTTTTCCGCGTGCAGCGTACTCATGGCTATAGCAAAGGCGCGGGTCGGTCTCACCAATCCTGTTCTGGCATTCAAGCCTGGGTATTTATCTATACCCATTTCCTCACAGCAACAGCGGGTCTTTCCTGGGCACACCAGTACTTCTTGTGACTCCCGTCACAGGTGGACACCGCAAATTACAAATGTCAGGGGTCTTTCCTGGGCACACCAGTACTTCCTGTGACTCGCTCCATAGGTGGGCACCCTATGACACCAAGCATCACAAAAGGGCCTTTCCTGGTCCCACCAGTACTTCCTGTGCCTTATCCACAGGTTGGACCCAAAAACATCACATGGCTATTTTCCTGGGCTACCACCCCAGTACTTCCTGCTACTCCTTTTCGCAGGCATAACCCGTAGACTCCTTTACACTACACATTTATCACGGAGTCTTCTCCGGTTCGTATGCAACATCACCAATCCAGACCAACCTGTCCAGATGGGCTTCACACAGCATGTCTATTCCGTACTCCATTTCCAGATCTATATGCACAACAAAGGGGATTTCAAGAATCACCCAAACGACTCCCAAAAGCAGCCACCTCTTGGTGGGGGAATCAAAAGATATGCCAAAACAGAAGCCTTCACATGGCTAGGAAGAAAATTCGTTACCCTTGACGATCGCTTCGGTGCCATGGACTCCAAGCTAGCTTGCAAGACTCGCAAGAGCGTTTCCTCCGCAACGCTGGCTTCGGATCTCTCGTCGGTAAACCGCAGCACCACCGACAGCAGCCCCCTTTTCTTCTTCCTCCTCCTTTCTCTCTCTCTTTATCTCTCTTGAAGAAAGATGAAGGCAAAATGAAAGTGAGGAATACTTCTCAGTTTTCGGCCTTGAAGAAAAAGAGGAAGAGGCTTTCAGCCCTTGGATCCAGACTGAAGGAATGGACGGCCACGATTCTGCCAAAAACACAAATTTTGACCCGACACGGCCTCGAACACGGCCGTGTGTCAGGCCGTGTGCCTCAAGCGGTGGTCAACCAACTTATCCAAACCAGTGACACGCCCACGGACACGCCCGTGTCATGGGCCGTGTCACCAACACGCCTTCAGACACGCCCGTGTCTGTGGCCGTGTAGCTGGGGAAAAAAAATCCCAAATCATCCCGAGACTTCACACGGCCTGTGACACGCCCGTGTCCCAGGCCGTGTGCCCAGACACGGCACAAAGACACGCCCTGTCGAAATCCTTCGGCGGGCTGAGTTTGTCGCCTGATTTGACACGCCCTGTGACACGCCCGTGTCACAGGCCGTGTTCAACACTTAACACTCACTTCTCGACACTCGACGATCGTCGAGTAAAAATCGTCGAGCATGCGACACGGCCGTGGACACGCCCGTGTCCTGGGCCGTGTGCCTCCTCTCGACGGATCGTCGAGAGCAAAAATCGTCGAGACAAAGCCCAATCGTCGACACAACCTCGACACGCCCTGCGACACGCCCGTGTCGCAGGCCGTGTCACCTAACACGCCCTGGGACATGCCCGTGTCCCAGGCCGTGTCACCCAAAAATTGCCTATTTCTGAACTTTGGGCTGTTACAATCCTCCCCTCCTACAAGAAATTTCGTCCTCGAAATTTAGAGACAGGAAAGTAACAGAAACCAGCAAGAAAAAGGTAACAACATCTAACATTTTATGTTACAACATTCTCGCTACAAATTCCACAAACAGCTATGGGAACTCTGCTCGCCTGGTTTGCTCGCGCTCCCATGCCAGCTCTTCACGGTCGCAGTTGTCCCACCTGACTTTTACCATACCGACTGTCTTGTTCCGCAACTGTTTCTCGGCTCGATCTTCGATCTGAATGGGTCTAACTCTCGTTGTTAGCCCATACTCCACCGGCACATGATCATCCGCGATCACTTGAGCTGGATCTTTCATGGCCTTCCGAAGCACCGAGATGTGAAAGACATCATGTAACCCACCCAAGTCCGCCGACAGAGCTAGCCGATAAGCCGCTTCGCCAATTCGCTCAACCACTGCAAAAGGACCCAAAATCTTGGACTTAACTTTTTCAATCGTCGAACCCTGGAGAAACCTTTGAATGGCTTGATCTTCACGTAGACCCAATCGCCAACCGCAAATTCGACATTCCGGTGCTTGGCGTTGTAGTACTTCGCTTGTCGATCTTGAGCAATCAGCAATCTCTCTCGAATAGTCCGAATGGGTGAGCCTCATTTGGTTTAACAACCCGGGCTTCACCCGCTTCTACCCAAGCCAAGGGAGTACGACACTTCCTTCCATATAGGGCTTCATATGGTGCCATCTCAATGCTTGCCTGGTAGCTGTTATTATATGCAAACTCGACCATATAGAGATGATCTTCCCATCTCTTTCCGAAGTCAAGGGCGCACATTCGGAGCATGTCCTCCATTGTTCTGTTGGTACGTTCAGTTTGACCATCCGTTTGGGGATGAAAGGCCGTACTGAAAGTCAACTTCGTGCCCAACAGTCGGTGAACTAGCCTCCAATCATTTGACGTGAATCGTCCATCTCGATCACTTACGATGCTCCGAGGACCACCGTGAAGACGCACAATCTGATCAACATATAACTTTGCAAACGTTCAACCGAATCATCCCGCCTGTTCGGGCGAACATGTACTACTTTTGTTAGCCGGTCAACTATCACCCAAATGGAATCATTTCTTGGCAACCCATGCACAAAATCCATGGAAATATCATCAAACTTCCACACTGGGATCGGCAGTGACTTCAAATAACAGCCCGGCTTTTGGCATTCCGCCTTCACCATCGCACATGTTTGGCATTTGACTACATAAAGGGCAACATCTTTCTTGAGCCTGGCCACCAGAAGAGCTTCTTCATATCGTTGAACATCTTTGTGCTCCCGGGGTGAATGGAATACTTGGTATAATGTGCTTCATACATCAATTCTTCCCTCAGTTTCCCCACAGGACGCACAAACGACCCTCTGTTCGCAAAAGACCATCATTCCAGGTGCATTTGCCCTCTGGCCCTTCATACGCATTCATCCAACTCCGTTGCCCGTCGAACTCGGTCCGCAAGGTCACATTGCACCTCGGTCCAGTTCAAACATGCAGTGGCAGTGGAACTCTTGTCAACACAATAGATCTCCAATGCTTCCAACTCCTGGATAAGACGTTCATCATGCCTTTGTAACCAATTTGCCCTAGCCGGAACTCGCCGACTCAAGGCATCCGCGACAACATTCCCCTTCCCGGGTGTATAGTGAATCTCGAAAGTGTAGTCCCCAAGGAACTCCAACCACCTTCGTTGTCGCATGTTCAACTCTTTCTGCTCCAACAGATACTTTAGGCTCTTATGATCAGTATAGATCTCTACCTTCACGCCATAAAGATAGTGTCGCCACAGCTTGAGTGCAAAAATCACCGCCGCTAGTTCCAACTCATGGACGGGATAATTTCGCTCGTGCACCTTCAGCTGGCGTGAGCCATACGCAATCACCTTTCCGCTCTGCAGAAGAACGCAGCCTAAGCCGCTCCCTGAGGCATCACTATAAATGACAAATCCATCAGTTCCACATGACGACGACAAAACCGGCGCCGTGGTCAATCGAACCTTCAGCTCTTCAAAAGCTCGTGCGCACTCTGGCGTCCAAACAAACTTCTGATCTTTTCGCGTTAGTGTGGTTAGCGGCAAAGCGATCCGCGAGAAGTTCTCCACAAATCTTCTATAGTAGCCCGCAAGTCCAAGGAAACTCCTGACCTCGGCCACGGAAGACAATATTGGCCATTTTTGTATGGCTCTTATCTTCACTGGATCCACTGCAATGCCCGCTCCGCTCACCACATGGCCCAAAAATGCCACTGACGATAGCCAAAACTCGTACTTCGAGAACTTGGCATATAGATGATTTTGCCTCAACGTGTTCAACACTAACCGCAAGTGAATCTCATGCTCAGCTTTGGACTTCGAGTATACCAGGATCTCATCAATGAACACTATCACAAACAGATCCAGGTACTCACGAACAATACGGTGCATCAGATCCATAAACACTGAAGGCGCATTGCACAATCCAAAGGGCATGACTGTGAACTCATAGTGCCCATAACGCGGTCCAAATGCGGTTTTGGGAATGTCACTTTCCCGAATTCTTAACTGGTAATAACCAGACTTCAGGTCTAACTTAGAATAGACGGTCGAGCCAACTAGCTGATCAAATAATTCATCAATCCGAGGTATCAGATACTTATTCTTCTCGGTCAGCTTATTCAATTCACGGTAATCGATACACAACCGTAACCCACCATCTTTCTTCTTTACAAAGAGCACATACGCACTCCAAGGTGACATACTTGGGCGGCTATAACCTTGCTCTAGCATTTCTTGTCGTTCAACCTTCAACTCAGCCATCTCTTTAGGCACAACGCGATATGGCGAGCGGGCCACGGGTTTCGCACCTGGCGCCAACTCAATTGTGAAGTCAATCTCCCGCTGGGGTGGTAGCCCAGGGAGATCCGTGGGAAACACATCTGTAAATTCTGCCACAATCGGAACCTCGCACAAAGTGGCCTTAGGCTCAACAGCCTGAATTAGTGCAAAGTAACACTCCGCACCCTTTCGAACAGCTTTGACTACCTGGAGTGCAGACATCAACGTCCCGCTCACTCCTCGCCTGCCCGCGAACTTTGTCTCCTGTTCGGTATTCTGGCCTAACGCGATTTCTTTGGACTGGCAATCAAGCATAACGTGCTGCTCCGCAAGCCAATCCAACCCAAAAATCACGTCAATTCCGATATTGGCAAAACAAATGCGGTTAAACTGAAATCCCGACTTCCTAACTGAACCGCCACATCGCAAGCTTGATTCGCAAGCATCCAACAATCATTCGGAAACACCACTCTGACGCTATCTGTCTTTGCGATCATGGGAATCCCAAGCCGCGTAAGAAACTCACGAGACAGAAAAGAAGACGAAACATCCTTCGTAAACGACGCCTGTGGTGCACCTAACATATACAAACAACATTCACAAGATGCAAACAAAAACAAGCAAGACGATTATCGTAAACATCGACGACTCTTGCCAAGTTTGGGCACACATGTCCCCATGGTAGAAAACATCAACAATTGACAACACACGTTGATCTCACACATCCATATCGGACACAGGCCCTCATAGCATTTTCATCCAAAACGGCTTACTGTACAGCGAACATATAAGTCACCATTAGTTATGTACATGAGGAGCCTCATTATTTATCTACATCATGCCGTCGACATTTCTTGCCTGCTACGAGCCAACGCGGCAATCTCGGGCTTTATGTCCTGCTTTCCCACACGAATAACACTTGTACTGCTTCTTTGGCTGCTGAACACCATCCCCACATTCACGAGCGAGGTGTCCCACCTGACCACACGTATAACAAGTACGCTTCTCTTGTCTCCGCCTCTTCCAGTGAGCCGACTTCCCAAACCTTGGAGTGCGCACTTTCCGAGTCATAGGCATCTGCTGGGCTCTCCTCAAGTCGATTTCCAACAGTCTCGCTGCCTCCACCAGTGGTTGGAAGCCAAGAACTTAGGACCCATCAACAAGAAACGGAGTTCCTGACGTAGCCCATCATAAAACTGATTGATCTTCATCTCCTCGGTCTCAAACATAAACTCGGGTTGTTGGCTCATTGCAACAAATGCATGAAAATAGTCCGCAACTGTGTCCTCTCCTTGACTCAAACACGAAGCTGAGGCACTTCCCCTTGCCGGCTGCTCAAGTTCCCTACCCGGCATGGAACGCATCACCGGATCAGAGGGTGAAACTTGTCCTTCATGGTAAGCCTTGAGCGTTGCAAAAGCCCTATCGACAATCAGTCGAGCCGTTTCTATCGATGAAGGAGAGGTTGGTACCACAGTTGACGTCATGCTTCCTAACGAGTGTTGGGGTTCCTGCTGCCAAGCCATCGCACTCGTCGCCTACAAACGAAAAAATAACACAAGTAAGCAACAAGATAGGAACACACAGGTTCCTCAACCACAAAACTTTGCATTCCTATTATGGACATTCAGGAGTTCAATCGTAGACTTTGGTGTGCACAAACACGTGCTCGCCACCCCACAAAAGAAGTCGACCACGACTTCGAGAGGGAAAGAAACCTGGCTCTGATACCAAAATGTAACAACCCCATCCGTTCATATGATATATTCTAGAAGGTCCGGCCGGGGCCCCACAGGATATACCACAAAACAGTCGGTGAAGGTACAGGATGATACCAGAGTAGCGCATCGCACCTATCACAAGCATTCTAGCGGAAGCCTAAACTACTTGAACTCCTCATGAATGTCCAAACATAAAACTCCACATTTTATATATATATAGGAATGTCTTACAACATGTCAAAAGAGTTGGCCTTATGGCCTTACATGGCTTTCACACAGTGGCCTAAACAAATTGGCGCGCAGGCCGGCCACAAGAAAAGAAAACACACAAAAGAATACACTTAGCCTTCGAGGGCTAACAGTAGCAGCAGCAGCAACACCAGCAAGAGCATCAACCTCTATGCGTCCCGCTCGGCCCTCCAGCACCTGTGCAAGGACAATCCACTCAACGGTGGCAAACAAAAGCAACGGTCAGCGTTCAGCTGACCAAATTATAACGACCCTACCCCTTCTCTCGGGGCAGCGGTATTTTTCCCTGCAGGCATATCATATCACAAGTATGGCAAGCTATATCATCAAAAGGTGCTTTCACGCACACAAGCCATCACAACCGTTCGCCGCCCGGCCCAACGGTCCGTGCACTCAGGGCACATTTTTGGTGTTCTGGCAACCTCTTGCCCACCACCGTATCAGGGTTATCACCCAACGGTAACTCTCTTGAGCATTTACTCCATGGCGTGCAGCCGGAGTTAGTCTTCGGACACCGGGATGGCCCGTAGCCCCCCTTTGTGTCATGGCGCGCAGGCCGAAGACTCTTGCTATGCGCTCCAACAGACCTCACTTTTTGGTCTCACGTCAGACGGACATAGCGCAGGTCGGATCCTCCACCCCCCGTTGCTTAAATCGCCTTGCCTTTTCCGCGTGCAGTGTACTCATGGCTATAGCAAAGGCGCGGGTCGGTCTCACCAATCCTGTTCTGGCATTCAAGCCTGGGTATTTATCTATACCCATTTCCTCACAGCAACAGCGGGTCTTTCCTGGGCACACCAGTACTTCTTGTGACTCCCGTCACAGGTGGACACCGCAAATTACAAATGTCAGGGGTCTTTCCTGGGCACACCAGTACTTCCTGTGACTCGCTCCACAGGTGGACACCCTATGACACCAAGCATCACAAAAGGGCCTTTCCTGGTCCCACCAGTACTTCCTGTGCCTTATCCACAGGTTGGACCCAAAAACATCACATGGCTATTTTCCTGGGCTACCACCCCAGTACTTCCTGCTACTCCTTTTCGCAGGCATAACTCGTAGACTCCTTTACACTACACGTTTATCACGGAGTCTTCTCCGGTTCGTATGCAACATCACCAATCCAGACCAACCTGTCCAGATGGGCTTCACACAGCATGCCTATTCCGTACTCCATTTCCGGATCTATATGCACAACAAAGGGGATTTCAAGAATCACCCAAACGACTCCCAAAAGCAGCCACCTCTTGGTGGGGGAATCAAAAGATATGCCAAAACAAAAGCCTTCAGATGGCTAGGAAGAAAAGTCGTTACCCTTGACGATCGCTTCGGTGCCATGGACTCCAAGCTAGCTTGCAAGACTCGCAAGAGCGTTTCCTCCGCAACGCTGGCTTCGGATCTCTCGTCGGTAAACCGCAGCACCACCGACAGCAGCCCCCTTTTCTTCTTCCTCCTCCTTTCTCTCTCTCTTTCTCTCTCTTGAAGAAAGATGAAGGCAAAATGAAAGTGAGGAATACTTCTCAGTTTTCGGCCTTGAAGAAAAAGAGGAAGATGCTTTCAGCCCTTGGATCCAGACTGAAGGAATGGACGGCCACGATTCTGCCAAAAACACAAATTTTGACCCGACACGACCTCGAACACGGCCGTGTGCCAGGCCGTGTGCCTCAAGCGGTGGTCAACCGACTTATCCAAACCAGTAACACGCCCACGGGACACGCCCGTGTCATGGGCCGTATCACCAACACGCCTTCAGACACGCCCGTGTCTGTGGCCGTGTAGCTGGGGAAAAAAATCCCAAATCATCCCGAGACTTCACACGGCCTGTGACACGCCCGTGTCCCAGGCCGTGTGCCCAGACACGGCACAAAGACACGCCCTATCGAAATCCTTCGGCGGGCTGAGTTCGTCGCCTGATTTGACAAGCCCTGTGACACGCCCGTATCACAGGCCGTGTTCAACACTTAACACTCACTTCTCGACACTCGACGATCGTCGAGTAAAAATCGTCGAGCATGCGACACGGCCGTGGACACGCCCGTGTCCTGGGCCGTGTGCCTCCTCTCGACGGATCGTCGAGAGCAAAAATCGTCGAGACAAAGCCCAATCGTCGACACAACCTCGACACGCCCTGCGACACGCCCGTGTCGCAGGCCGTGTCACCTAACACGCCCTGGGACACGCCCGTGTCCCAGGTCGTGTCACCCAAAAATTGCCTATTTCTGAACTTTGGGCTGTTACACGTGTACCCCATGATTTTTCCCCATTTTCAACCCGAGCACTGCACGGGTTCTAGGACACGCCCGTGTCCCTACCCGTGTCACCTTGACACGCCTGGGCTCCAAGCCGTGTACACGGTCTCGACACTTCGCGGCTAAGTGTCGACACGGGTCGACACGCCCTGCGACACGCCCGTGTCGCAGGCCGTGTGCCATGTCTCGACACATTGTCGACACCAAAGTGTCGACTTCACGGGACGAGTGTCGACACGGGCTGACACGCCCTGGGACACGCCTGTGTCCTAGGCCGTGTGCCATGTCTCGACACATTGCCAAAGCACAGTGTCGACTTCGCGGCTAAGTGTCGACACGGGTCGACACGCCCTGCGACACGCCCGTGTCGCAGGCCGTGTGCCCAGTCTCGACACAATGTCGAGACCAAAGTGTCGACTTCCCGCCTTAGTGTCGACACAGGCTTGACACGCCCTGGGACACGCCCGTGTCCCAGGCCGTGTGCCTGCAGCCAGAACTCAAACTGGCCCAAAATGTCCCCCTTTGCTCCTTTGAGTTTCGGGGCTTTACACACTGATCTTGTCACATTAAGGGATCACCCCAAATCTCAAGTGATTGGATACATATCAGCAGGTGTACAGACAAGGCATCAACTCAACCAAGATTTGATGCATGCATGTTTTCTCTCTCAGGTTGAACCTATATCCATCCATGATGCAGAGCAAGATCCCCACTGGATCATTGTAATGCAGGAGGAATTAAACCAATTTGAGAGATGTAGAGTTTGGGATTTGGTTCCAAGACCCCAAAACTACCCAGTAATTGGAACCAAATGGGTTTACAGAAACAAGCTGTATGCCCAAGGAGTGATTGTGAGAAACAAGGCTAGGCTTGTTGCTCAAGGATATAGGCAAGAGGAAGGAATAGATTATGATCAAACTTTTGCTGTTGTGACAAGGTTAGAGTCAATCAGAATATTCCTTACTATGCAGCCTACAAGAGATTCAAGGTCTATCAAATGTATGTGAAGAGTGCATTTCTGAATGGAGTATTAAAAGAAGAGGTTTATGTTGAACAACCTCCAGGTTTTGTCTCTCAACTCACCCCTCTTATGTTTTTAAATTGCATAAAGCTCTTTATGGTCTAAAGCAAGCTCCAAGAGCTTGGTATGAGATCCTAGCTAGCTTTTTGATAGAGCATAAGTTCATTAGAGGCATAGTAGATAAGACACTTTTCACTAGACATCATGAGGACCAAACATTGTTAGTACAAATATATGTGGATGACATCATATTTGGGTCTACTGATTCCAAATTATGTAAGAGGTTCTCTGACCTCATGCATTCCAAATTTGAAATGAGTAGCATGAGTGAGCTCTCCTACTTCCTTGGTCTCCAAGTGAAGCAGCTCCCTGATGGCATCTTCATCTCCCAAGCTAAATATGCAAAAAAAGCTTATCAAAAAGTTTGGGATGGCTGATGCCTCAGCATGAAAACACCTATGGCTACAAATGTTGTAATAGACTCTGATCGACATGGGAAACCTGTTGACCAGAAATTATATAGGGGCATTATTGGGTCCCTATTATATCTTACATCTAGCAGACCTGATATCATGTTTGCCACAAGCCTTTGTGCTAGGTTCCAAGTGAACCCTAAAGAATATCATCTAATTTTCCTAAAAAGAATTTTGAGATATATAAAGAGTTGTCCTAGTCTAGGCCTATGGTATCCCACTGAATCAGAATTTGAGTTAACTGAATACTCAGATGGTGATTTTGTTGGATGCAGGGTGGATAGGAAAAGTACTTCAGGAACCTGTCAGTTCCTGAGTATGAGAATAGTGTCCTGGTTTTATAAGAAACAGTCATCTGTGTCTACCTCAACTGCTAAGGCAGAATATATTGCAGCCGGTAGCTGTTGTTCCCAGATGTTGTGGATTCAAAATCAATTACTAGACCATGGTCTCAACTTAAATAATTCAACTCTACTTTGTGATAACACAAGTGCTATTTGAAAGTGAGCTGTTAGATCAGGAATACTCTAGGGGGGGGGGGGGGTGAATAGAGTATTCATGGTTTATAAAATTTTCTTCTAATTTAATCTAGTGCAGGAACAAAATAAAATAGCAATCCTAACAAACAACCACATCACAAAAAAACAAAAGAATGAGCAATCCAGACAACACAAGAATTTATAGTGGTTCCCCTAAACTTGGGTACATCCACTCTTCTACCACCCTGGTAGGAATCCACTCAGATTTTTGATCAGGTGCGTGACACCAATGAGCTTTTGATCAGGTGCTCAAAAACCAAACCTCAAGTCTTTTGGAAGGAGACTTGTGAACCAGAATAATTTTGAAAGGAATTAAAACCCTGTACAGAGGTGGGGGTGAGAGAGTGATGAAAGTCTTCTTTTCTCAATCACAATGAGAAGACTATGTGGATTCAGTGATGTTGTCAAAGCTCCCCATGAGATGTAAAAGGGTTCAGGCTGGGAAGCTTTGCACAGGGTGAGTAGGCCTTCAATTTGCAGCCTTGACTAGAGAAATCTCCAGGAACTTCTTTGACATATGGATTTCTTGTTGTCATCTGAAGTGTCCTGCAGAGATGAAGAAGGAAGAATCTTGATATTTGATTGATTATTCTTCTTCTTCAGGAAGCAGATGTTCTTCTGGTCTTGGGCTTCTTCTGTATCAGAAATCTTGTGTGAGAAAATGAGAGCAGACTGATTGTGTTGTTGTCTCTATGTCACAGGTCCTTCTTACTTCTATTTTCTGTCAATCTCACTTCATACAGGAAGAAGAGAGAAAATCTCTTTTATATTTCCTGTCAAAATGGTCTTTTGAAATTTTGAAATCTTTTGTAATCAATGCTAACGACCTAGAGAATAAACAACATTGAATTATTTCCTCAATTGTCCCATGGAAAAACGACAGGCAATAATCCTGGAGAATACCATAATCAATGCTCTTCTAACGGTTATATTCAGAGAATATTAGAGCACTAATTACTCAGGAATTATTGTAGTAGAATGGGGACAGAAGGATGGAAAATGACTAAGTCTGGATTCGTCGAACTTATAGCAGAAATCGTCGAGCTGATTCCACAGTTCGTCGAGCTGAGTTGCTGAGTTCGTCGACCAGATGACTTCTGTTCATCGAGCTGAGTTTCAAGATCGTCGAGCTAAAGCAGAAAACTGCATTATCCAGACTTGCTTATTTTGTGTCTCAAGTTCGTCGAGCTGAGATTGTAACTTCGTCAACTAGAGATGATTCTGGACTTGGAATAATTTCAAATGCTTCTGGATGAAAGTGTTGAAGTGAAGTATCCAGAATTCATCGATCTAAGAATTTGTTTCGTCGAGCTGAGAATCACTAACTTCTGCTGGATAACTCTAGCTATTGTGATCAAAGTTCGTCGAGATGAGAATCTGAGTTCGTCGACTGGAGATGATTCTGGACTTAGAAAAATTGTGAAGCTTCTGGTTGAAGTAAAGAATCCAGAAATCGTCGACCAGAGAATTAAGTTCGTCGACCTGAGTCTAGAGAACAACGAAACTTGGAATGCTGAAGGTTGAGTCCAAAGATCGTCGACCTGAGAATGAAGTTCGTCGAGCTCAACTCAGAGAATTTTTCTCTGTGATCGTCGAGCTGAGCATGACTATCGTCGATCTAAGTTTGACGAACGTCGAACTCATTTTACTTGGTCTCTGAAAAATCTCTAAGTCTTTGAGTCTCTGACAATCTTAAAGATATTTAAGATCTATCAAATCGTTTTGGTTCAGGTGTTAGCCTGTACAACCAAAGTAACCTTACTCTAATACCAATTGAAAGTTAAGGGGATAGATCTTAACTTAAACTAATTAGAGTTATATACTTCAATAAAGAAAATCACAGCACAAAAAATGAAGCAAGAAGAGCAACCAACACAGAAGACACAAGGATATATAGTGGTTCCCCAACCTGGGTACATCCACTCTTCTACCACCCTGGTAGGAATCCACTCAGGTTTTTGATCAGGTGCCTGACACTAATAATCTTTTAATCAGGTGCTCAAAAACCAATCCTCAAGTCTTTTGATCAGGTGACTTGCAACCAAGGCTAACTTTTGAAGGGAGTTATAACCCTTTGTACAATGGGGGGTGAGAGATGATGATGTCTTCTCTGTCAACAATCAGAGAGAAGACTTGTGGATATTGATGTTAGCAAAGAGCTCCCCCTAAGAGGTAAAAGGGTTCAGGCTGGGAAGCTTTGCACAGGGTGAGAGGCCTTCAAGCTTGCAGCCTTGACTAGTAGAGATACATGAACTTCTTGATTGATAGGTGTTTGTTGTCCTTGAAGTATCCTGGAGAGTATAAGGAAGAAGAAGACTCTTGATATGAATGAATGTTCTTCTTCTTCTTCAAATTGATGTCACTTCTCTGCTCTAGGGCTTCTAGTTGCTTTGATGATATTGGCCTGAGTGTTCTACTTCTTCTCTATCTTGGTTGATCACTGCCTGTCACTGGTTATCACTTTTTATTATCTCTGTATTGTATCTTGTTATGTCTGTCTATCTCTTCTTCTATATGGACATTTGAATTCCTTAGTCTTGATGGCGGAAGAAACATTCCCGAGAGTAGAAGATGCTTTGGGAATTGATCAATAATTAATTCTTCTGTAACCGTCCGTTTGAATGGCTATTATCACTGGGAATGTTGACTATAATTAATCTTTAATTAATTCTGCTAACTGTAATTGATTGCGCATAATTCGTCGACCTGAACTTGGAGTTTGTCGAGCTGTTTTGAGTGTGCCGATCGTCGACCTGAGCTCGTAGTTCGTCGAGCTCTGCTGGAAATCCTCGAGCTGAACTTTTTGCTTGATACCAGAGTTCATCGACCTGAGTTCAGAGAAGGAACTCATAATTCGTCGACCTGAGTTCGACGTTCGTCGAACTCGTCGAACTGATTTTCTGGCTGAACTGCATTTCTTGGAATTCTTTTAAGGCAAATCTGGAAATAAAACTATGACCCATGACTATACATTTTGGGTCAGTCTAAGCAAACCTAATAGTGATCCTTGCCCAAATCATAACTGGGGTTCCAACACTATTGTCATAGCACAGAATCCAGTCCATCACAGTAGGACTAAGCATATAGATATTGGACATCATTTCATAGAAGAGTGTGTAGACAAAAACAAAATTAAACTTGTCTATATCTACACTGATTTACAAAGAGCTGACATTTTCACCAAACCTCTGGATGAAAGAAATCATCTGTTCTTTATAAATCAGCTTGGAATGATCAATGGAGAAGACTTAGTTTAGTTTCTGTCTGCACTCGACAAATTTTCCAGAGTTCGTCGAACGGAACTCGACGAACTAGGGATAGTTCGGGAGATATTCGTCAAACGAGGTAGACGAACTCTCTGTGAGTGAAGTTGTTTTCATCGAACGGAGATCGACGAATCCACTTCAGAAAACTTTCGTCGAACGGAGCTCGACGAAATGTCTTCAAATCTTCAGACTGAGCTCGAGGAATTGTTTAACTCTAAATTATTTCATCGAACCTAGATCGAAGAATGTTTTAATTTTCGTGGAACAGGATTTGTCGATTCATATTCTGGAAAACCTTATATCTAGGTTTTCTTCGACCTCCGTCTCGCGCTTTCTGTTCCCTTGCACTTGATCGCCATTTTTCTCTCTTGCAGGTGATTTCATGGCGATTCCAGCGGAAACATTGGCTGCGATGAAGTTCGACACTGGCTTCGATGTCGACTTTGATTCTTTTCAGCATTCGGACCCGATATTTCTGAATATTCTGGAACTTCTGGAAGAGCAGCAACTGAAGAATCTGATGACAACAAGCATTAAAATATCTGGAACTGAAATTAGAGAATGGGTCTACACATCTTCAACTATAGAGGAGAATACCATGATTGGAACAATTGCGGGTAACGCCATTTCTCTATCTCCCGCTGTTTTGACTGAAATATTTTCATTGAGTAATGGAGAAGATGAACTGGAAATTGAGAATGAGGAATATGATATGATGTTAAGCATGATGGGTTATGCTGGAGATAACCCTAATAAATTATTGAAGAAGAACTTATCTGCAGAATATAAGTTTCTGACAGATATTGTTGGGAAAGTCTTGCTAGGCAAGCACACTGCACATGATTATATAACCAAGCATCAGTTTCTGGTTATGTGTGCAGTGGTTAATAAGAAGCAAGTGGCTTGGGCACAGATCATCTTTGATCTAATCAGGAAAAAGAATAATAAAAAGGAAGTTTGTTTTGGAAGGATACTAGGGATCTTCTTAAAGGAAAAGGCTGCTGAATTACTGGTCTCCCCGAGCATATTCATAAATGTCAGCAAAAGGCTAACCTGTGCCTGGTTTGGCAGGTGGGAGAGGACAATCTCCAAGCCCTCTAAGGCTTCAACCTCTTCCACCACAGCTTCTGAGAGCACCAGGACTGTTAGAGCCACTCCCCACCCCGCTGAAGAGATCATTCCACCCTCATCCCCATCTCTTCCAACACTCCAAACTCAACTACCCTCTACACCCCACACAACAGTCCACCCACCTCAACATCATACTCTACAACAACCCTCCCCCACCATATCCTCTACTCCACAACCCCAACAACAACCACAACAATAACCATCTCTTCCTATTACCTCTCCTGCCACCTCTTCACCCTAGATCTTACTCACATCCCCTCATCCCCTACTCAGGAATATCATCAACCCTCCCTTTCTCCAACACCACCTTCATCTCCTCTTCCACCACACTTGTCCTCCATACCATCCTTCAATCTATTATCATCTCCTCCCACTTCTCCTCCAACTGAATCCATCCGGGATGTCCAAATGCCAGATGCTCCTCCTCCAACCCCACCAACTACTACCATCCCTCCAACTGTTTCCACCCAACCACCATCTGAAACACCAACTACAACTCCAACACTGGACCCCTCCACTATCTTTTCTGTCATTTCTCTCATCACACCCTTCCTCAAACTTCTCATAGAAGAGGTCATTACACCTCTTGCTACTTCCATTTCCTCTCTCTCTCTGCCCAGATTTCTGCCTTGTCTGCTGCTCCCTCTTCATTTAGGGGCCTAGCTCCAGTTATTACTGAAACCAGACAAGGGGAGATGCTTGATGAAGAAGCTGCAGCAGCTCCAGCAGTAGCAGCAGTTTCAGTTTCAACAGCTCCAGCTCCAACAGATGCAGAGTCAGCAACAGCAGAAGATACAGATTTTATTGATTTTATTAATTTTATTGAGACTGACATGGATATAGAAGAGTCAGCTCCAGAAGAGATAATTACTGTTGGTGATTTCATCATTAATCCCACAGTAGATTTAGAATATTTGTTGAAAATTTTTGATACTGTATTTTTGAGCTTCCCTCCAGCAAATTATACTAAGCCATCGTTGGCTGTTGTTCCATATTCTTCCACCAACAGACATAAAGTTGTCAAACAACTAAGAGATAGTTTTGTTATTCCAGAACCTGTAGTCATCCCATCCCCTCCAGAAATTATTTCTGCCCCTAATTTTGTTATGGATGACTCTCCAATGCCAGATCTTGATGTCTTGATCTTGGCTGATATTGAAGAAGAGAATAAGGCAGCTGTTGAAAGCACTGTTAGAGTTAGTTCTCTGGTTCCTGTTGAAGTTTCTCCTCCAGCTCCATCTAAACCTGAGAAGCCTATTATGTCTGCTGAGGCCCTGAAGGCTTTAAATGATATATATGATAATCCTCAGGGATTTGATGATGATGATGATGATAATGAAGATGAGGATTCCGATGAGGATCCAAAGAAGAAGGAAGTGTCTAAGAAGAGTAAAGCTCCTCCTCTTCCTGCTCCTAAACCAAATCCAACCAATGACACTCCTTACTATATTCTTCAGAAGATAACTCCATATAAAGGGATGCCAACTTGGATGTGGTTATCTAAAAATGAACAGAAAGAAAGGAAAAAAAGCAGAAGACACACCCCTCCTCCAACTCAGAAATATAGAAGGGACCTCCTCCTCCTCCTCCAGCTGCTGGTGCTTCAGGTTCAACTTCTCAAAGGACTACCCAATTTCTAACTTATCAAAGACATCAGGGTAGGTCCTCATTTTCAGAAAGCAGCCATCAAAGACAATATCCTTCTGGCAAGCAGCACCAGCCTCAACAACAGCAGCAACATCCTCAACAAAAGCAGCAACATCAACAAGCTGAAAGCTCCAACAAACCTCCTTCTCCTCTTGTATCCTTTGAAGATCTATAAACGGGTACTTTAGCTAGGATGACCAAGTTCCAACAACTTGTTAGCCTTTCAATGATCAACAAAGCCAGATCTGAAGGAAAGGATCTCTCAGAATATATAACAATGTCAAAATATAGGAACAAAGAGCTTAAGAGGTTTTAGAAAGCTAACAAGTTTTTCAATGTTGATTATTATATAAAATTGCACCCAGAAGCAGTAGTCCCCAGAGCTACATCTTTGAAGATTATAGGGGCTACTGATATGACCATGACCAAAGTGCAAGATTCTGATCCAAATAGAGAGATTATTTTTACCAAGCCTGGAGACAAGAGCAAAGAAGAGAAGCCAAAAGAGAAGAAGCAAAAGAAATGAGTTCTGAGCTATTGAATTTCTGTTATGTTTTTTAAACTGTTTTCTTATTTCTGAACAAATCTTATGTCTTATATATATATATATATATATATATATATATATATATATATATATATATATATATATATATATATGCATGTGTTCATTTTTCTCTGTCAGATATATGTTTTTTCTACTTTGTTTATTTTCAGTTTAGTTTGAGCCTGTAATTAGTGACCTCACCCAAATAGGGGGAGATTGTTGGATCCCTAGTTTGATTTGGGCTAGGTTCATTAAGTTAGGATCTTGTGACCCATCTTGTATAGCCAGGGTCATAGTTGTGTCCTAGAGTCTAGGCCAAGTCCTTGGCTTCAACATCACATGGACCAGCCATCATCAGACTGCCAGAGATTCAAGACTTAGAGATTTTCCAAAGAATCAGTAAAATTAGTTCGACGTTCGTCGAACTCAGGTCGACGATTGTCGTGCTCAGCTCGACGATCTCAGAGAAAATTCTCTGAGCCGAGCTCGGCGAACTTGATTCTCAGGTCGACGATCTTTGGACTCTACCTTCTGCATTCCAAGTCTAGACTTTGTTCTCTAGAATTAGGTCGACGAACTTAGTTCTCTGCTCGACGATTTCTGGATTCTCTACTTCAACTTATCATTCCAGAAGTTTCTCAGTTTTCTAAGTCCAGAATCATCTTCAGTCGACGAATCCAAGATTCGCAGCTCGACGAACTTTGACCACTTTGGCTAAAGTTATCCAGCAGCAGTTAGTGGTCCTCAGCTCGACGAAACAGATTCTCATGTCGACGATTTCTGGATACTTCAACACTTCGCACCAGAAGTTTCTGTCGGCACAAGAAGCAAGACTTGTGTCGACACCAACAGCAATTGTGTCGACACACAGGACTTATGTCAACACACTCCAGATTTCTGTCAACACAACAGCCATGTCGAGACAAGAAGTAATTATGTCGACACCCCGGACATGTGTCGACACATTCCCCAGAAGTTCTGTCAACAAGTTATCAGCTCGACGAACTCCATACACAGAATTGTCAGAGTTTCTAATCAATGCAGTTCTACCCTCTGCTCGACGATCTTGGAACTCAGCTCGACGAACAGAAGCCATCTGGTCGACGAACACAACTTCTCAGCTCGACGAACTGTGGACTCAGCTCGACGTTTCTGTTATCTGTTCGACGAATCCAGACTTAGTCATTTCCAGTCTCCCGTCCCTTTCCTAATGCAATAATTCCTGAGTAATTAATGCTTCAATATTCTCTGAACATAACCGTTATACAAAGCATTAATTATGGTCTTCTCCAGGATTATTGCTTGCCGTTTTTCCATGGGACGGTTGGGGAAATAAATCAATGTAGTTTATTCTCAAGGCTGTCAGCATTGATTGCAGAGGAATTCAAATTTTGAAAGACAATTTTGACAGGAAATATAAAAGAGATTTTGTCTCTTTTCCTACTAAGTAGAATAGAACATGGACACACTGGCAAAAAAATTACAGTCAGTCTGCAACAAGAAACTCTCTGTTCTCTTTCTCAGAACTCTGATACAGCAACTCAAGAAGCCCTAGACCATAAGAACATCTGCTACCTGAAGAAGAAGAACAATCAATCAAAATGAAGAGTCTTCATTCTTCAACTCTGCAGGACACTTCAAAGGACAACAACTATTCCATCTATCAAGAAGTTCCTGAAGATCTTTCTGGTCTAGACTTAAAGATTGAAGACCTATCACCCTAAAGCAAGGCTCCAGATTTCCCTGAACCATTCTACATCACAGGGGGGAGTCATTTGCTAAAATCATATCCACAAGTCTTCTCAGTTGTATATTGAGAAAGTGAAGACAATATCATCTCTCACCCCCCCCCCACTGTATAAAGTGTTATAACTCCCTTCAAAAGTTATTCTTGGTTGCAAGTCACCTGACCAAAAGACTTGAGATTTGGTTTTTGAGCACCTGATCAAAAGCTCATTGGTGTCAGACACCTGATCAAAAATCTGAGTGGATTCCTACCAGGGTGGTAGAAGAGTGGATGTACCCAGGTTGGGGAACCACTATAAATTTCTTGTATTGTCTGGTTGCCCCTTTTTTTGTTCTTGCAGTGTTTGTGCTTTCTAGGATTATTGTGTTCATATTTTATTAAGTTGTTTATGCACTTTCTCAATTACAGCAAAAGCTGTAAAAGATTTCAAGGATTTAAGAATACTCTATTCACCCCCCTCCCCCCTCTAGAGTATTTCAGATCTAACACATCACTTTCACTCCTAACAAGCCCTGATCTCATTAAGCCGTAATTAATAAGGCACAACCAACTCATAATCAGATCTTAATAATGGGTGTAACCTAAGGAAACCTTTAAAAACTGAGATGGAACTAAATCTCTCCTAAGAATGGAGATGGAACTAAATCTCTCCTGAGAACGGAGATGGAACTGAATGTGTCTCCTGGATTGAGATGGAACTGAATCTCTCTTGAGAATGGAGATGGAACTGAATGTGCCTCCTAGATGGAGATGGAACTGAATCTCTCCTGAGAACGGAGATGGAACTGAATGTGCCTCTTGGATGGAGATGGAACTGGAAAATCTCTCCTAAGAACGGAGATGGAACTGAAGCCTCCTGGATGGAGTGATTGGACTACTAACCATTTTCTTTATGATTATTCCAGTCTTGCACTGGTCCAGTTCCTTTATTTTTTTCAGTTCAGTACTTTCAATTCAGTATTACTCCAGTTTTGTACTAATCAAGCTTATTTTAGTACTTTCATTTCAGTACTACTCCAGTTTCGTACTGGTCAAGCTTATTTTAGTACTTTCATTTCAGTACTACTCTAGTCTTGTACTGGTCAAGCTTATTTCAGTACTACTCTAGTCTCGTACTGGTCACATTTCATTCCAGCACTTTAATTAAGCAGCATAATCACCACACATCTTTTCATTGCAATTTACTATTATAATCACAGGTCCTTCTCTGACGAGCAGTCGTCGAGCCTTAGTTGGGATAACTGGAGTTGAAGTAGTCCTCCAGGTCTAGCCCCAAATAATGCGCTCCCACGCTCCTTGTCAAAAGTAGAGATGAGTGCCGACGCCCGAAGTCTGAAGCCTAGTAGGGCAGGCCGACGTAGACCCAATGTTATGTTGTTTGCCTTTTGTTTGGTTGATTGTAAATTACTTGCGGTGAAATAGTGACGGGTCAGTCCCTTCCGCAGACCATTCGTACCGGTGCGGGAAGGTTGACGACTCAAGAAGACAGGGAGATGAGTACCATGGGTGACCGGCCATTATATTTCCCGTCGGGTTTCCTCCGTTGGTCGGCCAAAACGATTCGCCGGATGTCGTTCACAACAAGAGTACACATGGTTGTACGTTAGGGCCCGGGGTTGTGCTGTACGATCACCCCCAGAAGTGGCAGGACTGGCAACTGTCACCGACGACCACATCGGTGAGGTCCGCGGGGCTCGCTACCCTGCTGAAATAGAAGCGGTCCAAACTATGTCGACATATGGTTGTGTGTGTGGCCGTTAATGCCTACGATAGTTTCCAGGATTTGAAACCTGATGTGATGATGAGCTAGTAGAGCCTTGTTATAACCGATTTATACAATTGATGCTTTTACCGGTTATACTGCATTTTTTTATAATTGCTCCTAGCTGTTCATATATGAAATATTATGCTAACCCTCTCTTGCTTCGGCTGTTTACTTTTGTTGGGTGGGTGCGTGCTCGTCCCCAGGATGTGGATCCGTGGAGGATATTTGTTTCCATTTAGCTCTGTGACTAACGGTTATTTAATTAACCATTCACAGAAGGTGGAGCACCGTAGTGACCCGCTGTCGCAGGAGATTACGCCAGCAGCTAGGTCTACTCGAGTAGATGCACCCCCGCCATCCCCAGAGTTTAGAGATGTGAGTTCCGCCGAGCAGCGTAGAGAGAGAGAGAGAGTATATGAGGATTATATGTAGTACATGTATAGCCCACGGGCTTATTTAAACACTTAGGCTTTGACCCTAGAACCTCTGTGATATTGATATTATATATTTATCTGTAATGGTTTCCTGTTAATGTTTCTGTCATACTTTGATGGGTTGTAAATGTTATGATTCGAGCCGAGCAAGGCGGCCATCTAGTGCTTGGATAAGGTGGATCGTTTCCCCTAAGGAGCACTAGATGGGCATCTTTGGCCAATAGTACCCCTCCGGCCCGACCCGGGCAAAAAGGTTGGGGGGCACTACACTCGCGCCGCCTTCAAGGGAAGTCAGACGACTCTCCATCTCGGCGGCGCGGACTTGGGCCGCCTCCAACTCCGCTTGAGATTTGGTGAGTTTCGCCTCGCACTCAGAGAGCTTCTTGGCAGTCTCAATCTCAGCAACCTGCGACAAAGAACAAAAAGTCAGCAAAATGAATCCAAGTCTAACACCAGCAAGGTCGCGTGCAGGAAGCGACTTACCTCAAATTATCGCCATCAGACGGATTGCATGCCCAAGTCGATGGCTTTATTGGTGACGACATTTAGGGCTTTCGTCGTCTCCAACAGTTTACTCGCCGAGTAATGGCCCATCTCGACAGATCATACGAGCGAGCATGCGGTCTGCTGGGCGAGGTCCTCCATGCTGAGCTCCGTCATCGACTCGGCATCAACTCGCCCGTACAGCGAATGGAGGATGGCGAAGGCCTCCCCCTTATCCTTCCAGTCCTCCGACCATGAGACAAGGTTTGTGCTCAACGTCACCAGGTGTTCATCCTCCGACCAAGTCACCAGCGGGCGGTTGTAGGCGTCCACCGCTCCTCGCCCCAAGTTGAAGTTGGGGTGGAAGTGAGGAAGCCGAGCATCCAGCGGCGATTCTTGGTCGTCAGGTCGCGGCGATGGCACATTCGGCCTCTTGGGCGCGGGGCCCCGCGACCTGGCCTTCGCCTTTCCCTTGGCGAGCCTCTTCTTCTCGCCGACATCAGCCGGAGGGTTGGGCTCATGAAGCGAGGTGGCGACTTCCTTCGCCGGAGGGAGTGACTTCTCCAGGAGCTCGCACGCTACTGCAATGTGTCGAGTAAATATCAGTATCAAGCTACAACTAGTGAGGCGAGTATGAAATAAATGATTCTCGCCCAAAACTTACCCTCATTGGGATGGATCTCCAGCAGAGTGTTGACGTTTAGTCGCCAGAAGATAACGTCGAACCGATGACCACGGAACGACTCGACCAGCTGCTCGCGGACGCCCTCCAATATCGGCGGGAGGTAGGCAACATCGGCGGGTTGATGCGGCCTTCCCAGGATGCCCGCGAAGTTGCCGTGGACGACTATTAATTTCTCGCTCCAGCGGTGGACTTTATTCGCCGTCCCCACCAAGGTGCAGACGTGGCTGTTGAAGTAAACTACTCCCTCGGAAGTCGCGGAGAAGGCGAAGATCTTATGGAAGACAGAAAGGTCAAAGGCGACCCTCTCCTCCCGCAAGTAGCAGAGGAACCCCATAATGAACGCCACGTCGTTGGGGTTGATCTGCGCGGGAACGATGTCGAATTATCGCGGGATCTCGCAGTACTCCGGCCATAGGGGAAGTCACAGGCCGGCGTTAAAGTGGCGGAGCGGCAGGACCAACACACCCTGTATGTGGTTGTTAAGTCGCTCACTGCGACTAGGGAGACTTGCCGAGTATTCTTCGGGCAAAAGCCTCTCCCTGAAGCTCTCCAAATCTCGCTCTGTTGTTATCAACTTTTTGAAAGTCACGTCGGCGAAGTTTGCGGCATGGGCTTGTCGGCAAGCACTGACATCGTCTCCTACCATTTCTGCGAGATTGGCGAGCTGAGAAAAGTAGTAAGGAGAGAAAGGAAGGGAGATTGAAGCGCGCTAGCAGAGAAAGATACTCGTGAGCTAGGGATCGAAAATCGCAACAACGTACTTATATCCTACCTACCCCATCTATTTATAGGCGAAGGAAAGAAGGGGGGCGTATATCTCCTCCCTGGCGAGTATCGGCCTAAGTCACAGTCTGGCCAAACAAATGGATCTCGGCATCAACATCGCGCGGCGTAGGGAAAGGATATCGCGACGATGATCAGAACCTGCATAATAAACTCGCGCATCACATAAGAAGACATCGCAAAATCATCAACAAAAAGACAGTAAAAGAAACGAATAAAGTGCGAGATACAAACTTGCTTATTATAATAACAAATGTTCGTTCATTACAACAAGTCGCACAACGCGAGCTTCAAATAGAAATAAAAAAATTTAAGTCCTAGGAGGTCTCTCCGGTGGATGAGGATGTCGCCCAGCCCAACCCATCTCTCGCTCTCGCCGATAATGCTCCGTCGCCAGCGACATCGCGTCGTCGCCAAGCCGCAGCTGCTCCTCCATCCTCGTCAGCCGCCCAATGAAGCCCATAATCGCGCGGATGCCGGCCAACTCGTCGAGGACGAGTTGGAGGCGATGATTTTTAATCTCCAGCTGGCGAGCATTCTCCTTCACCATATGGAAGCGGGCTTCGTAGCTCTCCAGGGTAGACTGAAGTTCTTCAATCATCGCTACCCGCACTTCCAGAGATGATATACGCCGATGTTGTTTGTAGATCGCCAGCTGGTCGAACTTGCTCTCCAGCTCCAAGTAGGCGCGTGCAGCAGCGTGGCGGTACTCGCTGCCCGACAACCCGATGGCGTCGATGAAGGCCGCCCCTAGAGTCGTTGGTTGATCTGTCAGAACAAGAAAGTCGCCAGATTAGGAATAAGACACTTAGTCGACAAATTCAGCACTAGTGACGACACTTATCGCGACGAGGAGATCTGGATCGGCGAGGAGAAGGGCCGTGAGTTGGAGCATCTCGCTGGTCAGAAGATGGGCCACAAGCATGCTCGGCCGCCTTGCCCTGCCCGCTACTCCCATGGCCGGAATCTCCCACCCTCGGCGGGAAGTAGCTCAGCCGCGGCCTGACCAGCTTCCCGACCACAGGCTGCAATGAAGGCAGCAGGGGCTACGTTGAACTCGCCGGCTAAGGCGGGTCTTCAGTGGAGGAGGCGGAGGAAGTCGTGTCGTAGCAGTTTGTGGAGGCGCGACAAGATGCGGCGGCGGCGGCAAAGATACACTCACTGCCGGGATAGTAGCGACGTTCGGTGGCGGCAGCGGTAGGGAGCTCGCCGCTGGTGGCGAAGGATCTCGCGCAGGGGCGGGTGGGGCCTTACTCTCCGGAAGGTCCTTACTCGCCGGCACCCCCTTCTTTGACAGAGGATCCTTCAGCGACGGATCCTTGCTCGCCGGTGCAATCTTCTTTCGCGGAGGATCCTTCAGCGATGGTTCCTTGTTCGCCGCAGGAACCGAGGCCTCAGATACCCTCTTGGCGCCAATATTAATCAGGACCGTGTGCGCGGTCTTAACTGGTCTCTCGGCTGAGAGGGCGAGCAGCAGCGCGGAGTTTAGCGGGGCGACATTCAAAACCACGTCGGCGCTCTCCGGTGGGGAATCTGCTAGTATCGAAACAAAGTTAGCGAGAAGTATAACAACGGGCAACAAATATAAAAAAGAGTATCTTGACAGCATGGCGACCTGGCAAGGTGATGACTTCAACCTACTGCGGCGCCAGGGTGGAGGCGAGTTCCGGGATGTCCAGCGAGCCGAGGAGGCTCACGTCAGGGGCGACTACATTGGTGATGTCGTAAAGCCCGAGATCGCTGAACAGCTTCAGAGTGCTAGTAGAGTGTGCGGGGTTGCTAATTGAAGCCGCGACTTGCGCAGGAGGTGGAGATGAATCAACCGCGTCAGAGGTGGGTTTCTTCGTGGATTTCTTGGTCTTCTTCTTCTTGAGGGGGGGTACGTCAGCGACGGCATCTTCTTCGCGCGGCCTTTTGGGCTTAGCAACATCGAGAATGCCAATTAGCGCGGCGAGGCTGTCTTTAAGAAGTTTCTCGGCATCCTACATCATGCGCGAGCTCTAAAAATGCGGCTGAGAAACCAGCTCCCCATATTTATAGAGATTGGCAGGCAGATATCAAGTGCAAGCAACCCCGATACCCGATATAACAGCTTGCCGAATAAGTGTTGGATGATTCTTTCTGAGTTCCTGCGTCGCTTGAAAAGAGCGGGGATTGTGCACAACCCGTATTCGTCGAGGATGGGTCCTACCACAGCCAGGTCAGCAGAAGTCAAAGTCAAAAAGTCAAGACAGAAGTCAACATCAGCGCGCAAGAGCATAGAAGGCTTGGGCGAGTATGGCGAGCTCCCCTCGCATACTCGCCAGGTAGGCGACTAGGCGAGATACTCGCCCAGCCCATGCGAGTTCCCCTGGAAGTCTCCTAGTCGCCGGGGTATGGGGTATAAATATGACCCCCCCCCCTCCTTGGATTTGGCTATAAATAGGACCCTAGGAGTACGAGGTGAGGCACTTGAAATCCTCTGCAGGATACTCGCGAGCTTCACTTTAGGGATACTAGCCAAGCTTTGGATTACTTTTCCTTAGAGATCAAGTCGCGACCTTGCGACTTTGTCATCAGCTAGCTCCCCTCGTACCTAGTTCGGCCATCTTTGATTGAGAAGGGGCTACTCCTTTTGAGCATCCGGGTATGTGGTCGGACCTTCCTGCCACAATATCTAGGGTCCTGTTTGACTTAGTTCTTCATCCTAGTCATCTTAGCCATATGACCATACCTCTGAGTCGGTAACCTTAGGCGGCGTTGGTCCGAATTCTGAGGTTGGGAATTTTCCTTGCTTCAACACCGCTGTTTGGCAAGCTCAGCGAGAAGTTGATATTTGAGGCTCACTTTACGAAGTACTCCATTCACCCGGGCAGTACGAAGATGTACTTAGATATGAAGAAATCCTTTTGGTGATCTGGTTTGAAGCGTGATATAGGTTTGTACGTAAGCCAATGTCAAACTGCACCTTAGTGAAGGCGGAGTGTCAGAAGCTGGGCAGGTTCCTGAAGCCTCTTTCGATTCCCGAATGGAAGTTTGATGACATCTCCATGGATTTTGTGCATGGCTTACCTTGATCGCAGCAGGGAAATGACGCGATTTGGGTGATTGTGGACCGCTTGACCAAAGTGACCCATTTCATCCCAAACCGGAAGGAGGACGGCATGAAGAAGCTGGTAAAGTTGTATGTTCGCAACATTGTGAGACTACATGGAATTCCTAAGAGTATAATTAGTGATCGTGACGACCGATTCACGTCCAAAGACTGGAGGTTGGTTCAGAAAAGTCTGGGCACGAAGCTTAAGTTCAGTACAACATTCCAACCTCAAACTAATGGACAAATAGAAAGAACGAACCGTACAATGGAGGATATGCTGAGGATGTGTACTCTTGACTTTGGGAAGAAGTGGGAAGATCGCCTGTTTATGGTAGAGTTCGCCTATAACAACAGTTACCAATCAAGTATAAAGATGACGCCATACGAAGCTTTGTATGGAAGGCGGTATCGAACGCCAATATCCTGGATAGAGGCGGGAGACACCAAACCTTTGGGAAAAGAAGTGGTGGCTGATGCATGCGAGTTGGTGCGAACCATTCAGGAGCGCATGAAGGTTGTCCAGGACCGGCCAGCAAAGTATTTTAATGCTCGCCATAGGAATGTGGAGTTTGCGGTAAGAGACTAGGTCTATCTCAAGATCAAGCCGTTCAAAGGCGTTTCGCGGATTCACCGATTCAAAAAGTTGAGTCTGAGGTTTTTGGGACCGTTCGATATTATAAAACTCATCGGATAAGCAGCTTATCGGTTGACGTTGTCCACAGAATTAAGTGAATTACACGATATATTCCATGTCTCCGTCTTGAGGAAAGCCATGGTGGACGCTAGTGTGGTGATCGAACCGGCGACGGTACCGATAGAAGAGGACTTGAGGACGAAAGTCCGTCCGGTGTGCTTAGAGGATTCAGAAGTTCGACAGTTATGGAACATATAGGTGAAGCTCGTAAAAGTGCGTTGGGACAACTGCGGGCGGGACGATTTCTCTTGTAAGCGAGAACAAACCATGCGTGAAGAGTAACCCGAGTTGTTTGTATAATGTTGAATGGAACAGTGTTAGGTATGCTGCAACTGTATTTTGAGGCATTGCAACATTTTTCTTATTGTTTGGTTGTTGTAATAATGTTTAAATTTGTTGCAACAATTTTCTTGTTGTCTTCCGGTCTGAAGACTAATTTCGAGGACGAAATTCTTTTAAGTAGGGAGGAGTTGTAACACCCCCATTTTCAGAATGAGTCTCTGAAAGTTATCGCCCGGCAATAGTAGTTATCGCCCGGCGGTAGCTTAACATTGAGTGGCCAGGCGCTGAGAGATTTGAGTGGCCAGGTGTTGAGAGCGTTGAATGCTAGTGCGCGACGTTAGTTAGGTACCGCTCGGCGTTAGCCCCATTTCGTCGATCGTCAAACGAAAGTCCTGTTTGTCGAGCACTGGAGGTTTACCGCCCGACGATAGTAGGTATCGCGCGGCAATAGACCTGATTCGTCGAACGTCGAACGTAGGGCCCTGTTCATTGAGCATAGAGTTCTCGAGAAAGACGCTACCGCGCAGTTTTAGTCTTATCACCGGCGTTAGCGCGACATTATTTTCTGGCCTAGTGCTCGGGAAATTATCGCTCGACGGTAGATAGTTAACGCCCGATGGTAGCGGACAGAAGCAGTTCCGTCGTTTGTCTTTTTAGCTGTCCGATTTCTTCTAGGATTTGATCCTAAGGCCCAAGACACTCCTCCAGAGTGCTTATATAGGGCTGAACCGTTGTTTCTCCTCCATACTCTCCTCCGCCGGAGTTAGGGTTTTGAAGAGAAATGAGGGAGGAGGAAGAAGAGAGGTTTCTTCCGCCATTGAGGAGCTTTAGACCTGCAATCGTCGTTCCGAGGCCAGATCCGTGAAGAGAATGCGAAGGCGCTCGTTTTCATCCGTGCAAGACAGGGGTTTCATGGCTAAGAAGAGGAGTCGTAAGGGAACGACACTTCTCCTCTTGGTTTTAGGATGCGTGTGTGGCATCTACTCTATTCTTATTTTCATTTAAGTATTTTAGGCACCAGATCTCTCAAATGAGAGAGATTCGGATTGCTATAGTTCAAGAAGAGTCACCGGGTCGATTGTGTCCGTCCCCGACATGTTATTGCACTAGAAATCATCTCCGTTAGTGGATTAGGCATTGTGGGTGAAGCCGCAGTCGCGACCGTTAGTCCAACTCGGTGATGATGCATAGCGGCAAGACGCCGTTTGTGATGTTATATGTCCCCCCCCCCTCATTTTGCGTGAGTACGCGTATACGGAACCAGACATGGTTAGCTCCGTTGTGATAGTAGATGGTTTCCTTGGGGCAAGGTAACGTTAATCGGAACCGGACAAGGTTAGATCCATTATGACGGTAGATGGTTTCCTTGGGGAACTGGAAAGTTATGATACGAACGGTGGATTTGGGCGGGAAAGGCGTGGAATTGTGATGTGCTAAGGTGTGATTTGTCTCCGCGGTCGGCTGGCTAGCCCGTGATGTTGCAAAGTCATGCGTGGAGAGTGTCCCAACGAGACAAGTCCCCCTTCCATGGAACTGACGAGAATGCCGAGCTTTGGGCAAGCCCGGACGATTCCAACTGGGTCCCGCTAGGTCTCCTTTGGTGGACTTGATCCCGATATTGGAGCCGGGTCTAGGTCGTCGTGAACGGGTGGGGTCTAGCAAGGTTTTTTATCGATTTGTTTGCGTTGCGGCTTGTATGTCGTTTGGGGGAATTTAGAGTACCCTTGTGTTTGCGGTTTGTAAGCCGTTTGCGGGAATTTAGAGTACCCTTGTGTTTGCGGCTTGAACGCCGATGGGAAATTGGAAGTACTCGATGTGATGATGTGTTAGAAGCATACGTTTTATGGTGCCTTGGGTGAAACCTGGGATTGCATTCATGCTGCATTGTAGGCCCCTTTTATTATATGCTCAACATAGAAATGTGTTTGCTGTATGAGACATTCAAACCTGCTTTATAGCTTTACATGTAATTGTATTTAGCATATGAAGTGCTGACCTGCAGGGTGATAGAGTGCCCCAGGGTCCGCTAGGGACGGGCGGGAGGAGATGTGTTGGTTACACAATTGAGGTCAGCTTTTGCTGACCGACGTTACAACCAAATTTTTACAGAGCAAGGATCGCAAGCAGGAGCAAGCTCGCCGGCCAAAAAGGCCTAAGCCTCATGAAGTGTTATAGCTCTGTTTTGTGGAATGTAATGTTTTTGTACTATATTTTCCGGCTTGCACGCCGAGGTAGCGTAGGAGTGCTTATGTACATTGACACTTAATGTTATGGTTGAATTTTGGACTCTAAAATGTTGTAAGGCCATAAGGCCGTGTTGATATTCATGTGTTAGTGAATAATTTCTGTTTTTGCTCTTTTGTTTCTGCTATTTTTAGTCTGAGTTTTGAGTTGGGTAGTTTATATCATCTTGAAAGAATTGGTTTCAAGATAACCTAAACACCTAGAGGAGGGAGGGTGAATAGGTTCAATTCCTTTTTACTGTAAGGCAGAATATTAATTCAGTTAATCAAATGGAATCAAACAGTTCTACAGCTACCACATCACAAAAATCACAATATCGCACACAATCACAGATGGCACACAGATTTATAGTGGTTCCATAAAGAAGGGTTCATCCACTTTCCCCCTTCGCCTATCTAGCAGTGTGCTAGATTCGACCTAACTTCTTCCTTCCTTCTCAGATCCACAGATCTTACAGCTCAGAACCCAGTCAAGGTTCCTACAACTCAGAGTGAGCTCACACTCCTACAACTCAGGCAATTAAGCCCTACCTCAGCCTTCACCCGGGCCTACAACTCAGAGAAATAAATCTCCTACCTTAGGCACACAGCCCTACCTCAGCCTTCCCAAGGCCTACAACTCAGAGATGTAAATCTCCTACCTCAGGCACTTAGCCCTACCTCAGCTTTTATAAATTAGGCTTACAACTCAGATCAATAATGATCTTACGGAAAAATGATATAAAATAAGTTTTATCTTTCACCCAAGTTGAGAGAGAATGGGTATAAAGTTTTCTTGATCAGTTCTTGAAGAATCTTATTACACAAAAATTAACCTGTCTTTGGCTTTCTTCAAAGCATCTTGAATCTGAACACAGTAAGGTTGAATTTCTTGAAGTTGATCTTCAATCAGCTTCCTTCTTAAAATCCAGAAATTAATCTGAATTTTTCTTTGCAGAATAGTTCAGGATCTGCTCTTAAGAGACTAGTTGATGATAGTCTCTTTCTTCACTTGAATTTTTGGAGCTCTCTCTCTCTACAAATTCTTCTGAAGATATTTTGAAATTCTTCACATAGATCCACTTGAAATCTCTGACTGGATTTTCTTGTGTATGTTGGATCTTCTGTTGTAATTGTGTTTTGTGTACTTCGTCGTTGTTTTCAGTTGATAGAATCTGTCTTTATATAGACTTCATCCAAGGTTACCGGCTGATCCGGTTGCTAACCAACTTCTGACAGATCTGACAGTTACAGTAGACTTGTTAGTTATGGCAGCTGTCAAGTCTCCAGTCACTTATTGAAACTTTGTCTCTGTCAGCAAAGTGTCGAGTCTGAACTTCACATGTATCGACACAAGTAGACTAAGTGTCGACACAATCCTTGGTGGTGTCGACACAGCTCTCATGGTGTCGACACTACTTCTCGACATAGCTTCTGTAAGAATGTGTCGACACAAGTCCTCTGTGTTAACACAGGCACTTCTTGTCTTGACACAATTAACTTAGAAGACATTCTGGTGTGTGTGTCGACACAAGTCCTGTGTGTCGACACAGTTGATGTCGACTAAACTTTCTGTGTGTCGACACAAGTCCTATGTGTCGACACAGTTGATGTCGACTGAACTTTTGTGTGTCGACATAAGTCATGTGTATCGACACAATTTCTTCTGGTGTCGACATAAGTCCTGTGTGTCGACACAATTTCTTCTGGTGTCGACACAGCTTTTCCAAGTGTCGACACAATTGACTCCAGGTGTCGACACAAATTTTCTCAAGTGTCGACACAAGTCTTCACAAGTGTCGACACAACTTCTTCTTGTGTCGACACATGGACTTAGAAATTTTTCCTGCATATTCTTAACCTGCACATATAAACTCAAAACAACATCAAATACACCTTGATGAATATCATTGAGCTAAGTGAGGCTTCTCCAAATCTGGTACACATTTTCTAATGTAACCAACAATCTCCCCCTATTTGGAGGAGTCATAACCCTTAGTCAATGATATACACCATTTATAATAAACACACATTATGATGTACATAAACATTACATGACAGGGTAACATATAAACAAAACATGTATAATATGTCATCACAGAATGATGCAAACACAGTGAGCATGAATCATTTTTTTGTTTAAACTATCAAAAGTTTGTCAACAATTAGTTTACATAGATTTTTTTAACAACTAAAGATTACATTATTGTAAAATCTAGTTAATCTATTTTAAGGCTGATCAGGCTCCTTGATGACTATGCCTTTTCCTGGTTTGATCTGAGCATGCACAGTAGGTTCAGGATCATTAGGAGATTTCTTTCCTTTCAGATTTTTCCTTTTTTGTTCTTCAGCCCTTATCTTTTGCCTTTCAAAATAATGAAAAGGTTTTGGGAAGTACTTGCTAGGCTCTAGAGCATTAGCAAATGACTTCCCGGCTTTTGCTTTCCTTCTGTATTGAAGAATGGCTTCCTGCCTGGCTTCATACTTATTCCATTCTTGCTCAGTATACCATTTACTCATTTCTTGGGTCTTGTCCTTCACAGCTTTCCAGGCAGTCAATATAATGTTCCTGGAAGTAGGGCTTCATTGCTCAAAATCAGGCTTCAACTCAGCCTGTTCTCTAAACCTTTTCTTGGACATTTGTGCTTGCTTATGAGCTTCCTTGGCAGCCACTGACATTTCCACTTTCTCAAGAATAATATTGTCAACCTCTTGTGGAGGGTTGTACATTGACTGAACTTCTTGCTGAACCATGTCAAAATCAGCTGGAGGGTAAATGACCTGAGCAACTTCAGGTTGATCACCTTCAATATAGGCAGGTTGCACACCAGACTCAACAACATTGTCATCATCACATAGGGGTGGATATCCAAGAGTGGCTCTAATGTTATTTGATATCCATTTAGCATGATCTGAGCCGGCTTTGACTAACACCCTCTCCCCCTTTATGACTTCTCTCTCAATATGAGCTCTGAGGTCATCTTTCTGAAATCTTACTTGGTCATCGAGATAATTGACACCATCTTTATAAAATGACCTTATCTTCAATAGCTGATCAGAAATGATCTTTTGAGAATTCTTAATAGCTGTTTGTACAGCAGCTAATTCTTCCTGTAAGTGTTTATCAAAAGCTAACTTCAATTGAACAAGTTGTTCAGTCCCAGTGGGATCTTGTTTGTGAAGTTCTGTGATAATCACATTGTTAGATTCAGTCAGATTGTCATTCATTCTGATCTGATTTTCCAAAATGTAGCCTTATTTAACTACCAGATCATCAACTTGAGTCTTTATTCCTTCTTGTTGTTTTGCTAGGAAAACCACAGCATTACCTCCTTTGTGGAAGCAATCTATCATCGCCTTCTTGTTCTGATTCACTTCAAATCTTATGGATTTAATATCCTGAGACAATGATAACTGCAATTTTTAATGGCTCTCATCCATATACTTCTCCATGGAAATTCTTTGTTCATCTAATTTTACTTGCAAAGATACCAGTAAGGAGCTATAATCATGTGCAGGAACTGGTTGTGGAGCAGTTTGCAATGTTCTTTTATAGCTTTGGCTTCTTCTTCTGAAAACCATCAGCTTTCTCTTCTTTGCTTGAGATTCTGCTTCATCTTCAGAAGCTGAGGTACTTGCTATATCAACTCTTTCCTGAGGACTAGGAGGCAGTTCCTTTTCAGTCCTAGTTTGCTCCCCCTCAATTTCAGCTTGCTCCCCTCAGTCCTAGCTTGCTCCCCCTCAGTCCGGGCTTGCTCCCCCTCAGTCCTGGCTTGCTCCCCCTCAGATCTTGCTATCTCTATATCAGGGAACAACTCTTTAAGAGTAAACTCTTGTTGAGTTTGGATTGGAGGCACCACTAACTCTGGAGCATCAGCAGCTGTAGATGTATCCTCCATGATAACATCTTGTGCTTGACTGTTGAGTTGAGTGGTCTGGTCAACATCAATCAAGGGCACAGTTAGTGTTTCATACTCATTATTTAAAATTATTTGATTAACTTCTTGGATTATCTCAAGAATAGTTTGATTAGCCATTTCACTTTCTAAGTGTGTTGGCTCTTCCTCAAGATGAGGCTCCCCCTGCATCTGATCATCATGTTTAATGTCTTAAGTAGGTGATTTCTTAGTATTCTATGGCCTCTCTTCATCAACTATTTCTTTTATCAGCACTCTATCCCATCTAGAGATTATCCTTAGATCCATTCTCCTCATGTGATTGATCTTGGATCCAGCAGTCTGTTGCATCACTTCTGGAATTGCTTCAGCCAAGTATAAACTTAATATCCTTCCCAGATTCGGTTTCTTGATGCTTTCTCTAATCTTCTCATATATGACTGCAGACCAATTGGTGTTGATTTTGTAGATGATCCTGGTCATGAGGCAGAACATGTAGGCTGAGACTCTATCATGTCCACCTGGTTTGCATAAGATTACTTTGTCAACTACTTCAAAAGCAATTTTCCTTGTATATTCATTCCTTTTATATTCATGGATGATCTAATTTTCATGGTGGGATCTAATCCACACCACTGGAGTGCTTCCATGGTCTTGGAAGAGGTAACTTCTTCGTCTTCTTGATTTTTGGGCAGA
Source organism: Platanthera guangdongensis (assembly GCA_039583875.1). Classification (NCBI taxonomy): domain Eukaryota; kingdom Viridiplantae; phylum Streptophyta; class Magnoliopsida; order Asparagales; family Orchidaceae; genus Platanthera; species Platanthera guangdongensis. The sequence goes on along the minus strand of CM077159.1, from coordinate 129,368,604 downwards.
TGAAGAGTTTTTCGTATGCTCTTCATGGTGAGTTTGGTTTTATTACCCTGGACTGAAGACCTAATCTTTAGTCCAGTTGAATCCTGAGTTGCAGCTCCATAGAACTCAAGGATTTCCTTCTTCCATATCTTTATAGGTTCTGATGTGAAATACTCCAAGCCATTTTCTACAATTAGAGCTATCACAGCTTTAATCGCTGGTTCAGCATCATCAAAGGCATTCCGTACCAGTTCATATCCCTCATTCACGTTTTCATCAAGTTTCAGCGCCATTGGGATGGTGAAAAATCTTGAATGGAGAAAAGAGAGTTTGTCGACACAAGAATCTAGTCTCAAAAATCTGGAGAGCATGTTGACAGGGTTTTTTCTTGACCTATTTATATGTGTCTAAACATAGAAGGTCAAAAGGCGCGTCAAACTTTACTTAGTGTGTCGACACTATTGAGATGGTGTCGACACAGACTTCTAATTTCTCGACAGAAGTGTTGACTTCTATGTGTCGTCACCAATTGATGATGTGTTGACACAGACATACTTATTAGTTCAACAGAAATTCTGTGTCGACTCTAATTCTAAGTGTCGACATAACTTCTGGATGTGTCGACACAACTCCTGGATGTGTCGACACAACTCCTCTGAAGTGTCGACACCAATTTTCTAGATGTGTCGACACAACTTCTCTGTGTCGACATATACCTCTTTTTGTGTCGACACAAAATTACTTAGACTGAAATTCAGTTCCATGGTCACTTCTGATTTTGACCACTGAATTGTTCAGTTCATTCTGAATTTGCTTAACAAAGTTGCAGAAAATAGTTGGGGTTTCAGATTTCTGCCTCAGAAAGAAAACCCATGAAAATCTAGAATAGTCATCTATAACCACAAATGTATAGACTTTCCTACCTAGACTCTGAACTGGCATTGGACCAAATAAATCCATATGCAAGAGGTATAAACACCTCACAGAGTCTTTGGTTTCTAGGCTATGAAAGGAGGATCTGGTCTGCTTGCCTTTTTGATAAGCTGAGCATATTCCATCCTTAATGCGCTTAACTTAAGGACCATTCCTCACTAACTCTTTATTAAAGAGTTGACCAATAGTCTTGTAGTTTAGATGAGCTAGCCTCTTGTGTCATTTGACACAATGAGAGGCTTTCTCATCATCTACCAGACAAATAGGAGAATCTTTATTCTCACTCACAAAGTTTATGCAATACACATTTCCTTTCCTATAACCAGTCAACAAGATCTTCTGATCACTTGACCTTTTAATATGACAACCATTCTTAATGAATGAAATGTCATATCCAAGATCACTCAGTTGACTTATGCTTATCAAGTTATGTTTCAAACCCTTCACATAAGCCACTTGAGTGATAGTAATTGAGATGTTAGAAATGTTACCAAACCCTTTGATGACTCCTTTTTCAGAACCACCAAAGATTACTTTAGGTCCATTCAATATGGGTGAGTAGTGCTTCAGCAATCCTCTTATTCCAGTCATATGTCTGGAACATCCACTGTCCAAGTACCATAAAGGGGCATAGCCACTTGGACTTATCTGCAACAAATAATTACTTAACCTTATAACCCCAATTGTTATTGGGTCCTTGGTTCAGGTTAGACTGAAATTTAGCATAATTTGTAGCAGCCCTTCTTCCAGGTAAGCTGGTATTCATCCTGACATTAGTGTTGTGCCAACAGTCAATGGCAAAGTGTCTCACCTTGCCACAACACCATCACTCATATCTATTATACCTCTTTTAGGTACAATTTTAATAGCTTTGCTGTCAGCTGTTCTTAATACTGTAGGTACAGTATTTCTTTGCTTGAGTGCTGGATACCACTTGTCATTTAGAATATCAGGCTTACCATGAACATGTGTGATATCATGATCATATATATTGGTAGACGGTTGCACTTTTCTGAGAGCAATGGGGGGATTGAAGACAAGTGGCTTAATTGGGGCTTTCCTTTTTCTTTTGGAATCAGCTGCCCTAGTATTTCCCTTAAAACCCAATCATGCCTTACCCTTTTGAGACACAAAGTCATCAATTAAGGGTAGGACAGATTTTGGCTTATAGAAACTAGCCACTAGATCATTTTCCTTCTGAAGTCTGACCTCCAGACTTTTGATTTGATCACTCTTGAATGTGATTGTTCCCATCTGAATAACAGTTATATTTTTCAGCTTGGCAATCTCATTCATCTTTTGATCCAGCAGTTTTTCTGAATCAGATGCAGCCAACTTAAGAGCTGCAATTTCCTTAGCCTAAATTTTAGTCAGGTTTTTGCATCTCTTAAATGTCTGCAGCAAATCACGATATTCATCTATAAGTTGATGAATATCTCCTTCAGATTCAGATCCATCCACATCTCTTGATGCAGATGCTTCTTATTCTGAGCCAGTGTAATAATCAGAGTCTTTAGATAAGCTTTTTACCTTACTGGACCAGGCTGATCCTGGCAGTGATCTTCATCAGTCAGGGTCATCAGCCCTTTGCACTGATGATCTTCAGTTCCATTTATTGAGTCCAGTAATTGCAAGAACTCAGTCTCTTCTTCTGTTGCAAACAGACACATATAAGCTTGAGCATCAGATTCAGAATCTGAAGATGATAGATCTGTTCAGCTTTTCTCTTTCTTTGCTACAAAGGATTTCTCTTTCTTGTTCTTATACTGAGACTTCTTCTTATCTGCAGATTCCTTTCTTTTGTCTGGACAATCAGCTACTACATGTTCAGGTTTGTTATAGCAATAACACACAATCTTTATAGTTGTTGATTTGCTAGGTTTTGACCTACTCTTGTCCTTTCTAGATGACTTTCTCTTCTGATAATATTCATGTACAACCCCGTGTCCGGCGAGTGGGTCCCACCAGGGAGGCGAGCAGACCTTGCCCCACGGCCCGCATCCGAGCGTCAAACAGATATGCGGCAGAAGGGCTGGCCCGCTCCCGCCCATTTCAGGCGAGCGAGCCGACGAGGCAAGCGAGCGGGTCGCGCGAAGAGTCCTTGGCCAAAGCAGACGAGTTTGGCGACCCGCGACTGGCGAGCCGATCGAGAGTCGCAGTGGCCGCCGGTCCGCCTCGTCACGCGACCTGGCCGTCGGTCCGCCCCGGCAGCTGAAGTCAGGTCGCGCCCGCCTCCCGCGAAGAAGGATTGGAGGCGAGTTGACTCCCCAGGACTGCGCATAGCCCATCAGAACAGCATTTGTACTTGTGCTCTATGGGGGTCTTGGACACACTGTCAAAACAGAATTAAAAATATCTTCGTCAATGGAATTCATGTAAAGTCTAATCCTTGCTTTCCAAAGTGCAAACTTTGACAGATTGCACACTGGAGGTCTGGTGCTAGCATAATCTTTGTTTTGGGCCATGATTTGTGCAAACAAAATCTAATAATAAAATACAAAAGAAAAACAGATCTAGTTTGGGATCTTGGGGTTCAGGTGTTAGCATGTACAACCAATCAGATATGGTATGTTTAACCAACCTCGCTCTGATACCAATTGAAAGTGCAACTAGATCTGATATACTCTAGAAGGGGGGGTGAATAGAGTATATGGTGCTTTAAAAACTTTTACAAGCTTTTACAACAGTTGTTGTAATATGTGTGAGCAGGGAAGTAATAAAAAATCTAACCACACTACTAAGTTAAATAAAACACTAAGCGCAGACAAATCAAGGCCAGAAACAAAAATGAAAGCAAGCCAAAATCAGATGACACAAGGGAATATAGTGGTTCCCCAAACTTGGGTACATACACTCTTCTACCACCCTAGGTAGGAATCCACTGCAGGATGAGTTGATCAGGTGTCCTGGGCACCAATGAGCTTTTGATAAGGTGCTCAAAAACCAAAGCAGATTTTTTGATCAGGTGTCTTGCCACCAATGAGCTTTTGATAAGGTGCTCAAAAACCAGATTCAGACTTTTGAAGGGAGTTTGAAAAAACCTTTACAGAGTGGGGGTGAGAGAGTGATGGCAGTCTTCTCTTTCTCAAACAACTGAGAAGACTATGTGGATTGATGTCAAAGCTCCCCCTGAGTCCTTGAGATCTTCAGGAAGAAAAGCTTTGCTGAGGGTGATAGGCCTTCAAAGATAGAACTCCAGCAATAGATGGTTTCAGCAATGGCTGAAATGTTGAGTGTCTGGAGTCTTGAAATGATGTTGGCCTTGAACACTTTGAAAGCTGAAGAGATCTGAAGATTTGAAAACTAGATCTCCTTGGATGAGTGTTCTTCAGAATTCTTTTAGACAGAAGATTTTTAGGTTGTCTCTGTAATCTGTATATTCTCTGTATTGTGTGTTCTATTCTTCTTGTTGTTCTCTTTGATTCAAAAACATTCTGTCTTTTATTCTCTGTTACAGAATAGAATATCATTCTCTGTCAAGGATAGCTGTTGGCCTGCATTGATTGCATCCTTAATTGCATAATCTCTTCTGGATGAAAGTCCACAGAATTATTCCTTGAAAAATCCCTTGAAACTTGGTCCAGAATTAAATAAAACGGCTAACAAATCTCTGAATTAATTGCAGAATAACTCCTAACTGATTTGAATTTGAATTCTGGAAGTTATCTAAAATCGTTGAACTGAGCTCTGCTATCGTCGAGCTGAGCTCAGCGATCTGGAAATCTTAAGCAGCAAAATAATCGTCGATCTGAGCTCAAAGATCGTCGAACTGAGCTCAGAGATAAAGTTCCAAAGCAGAGTCAAAATCGTCGAACTGAGCTCACCGATCGTCGAATGGAGTTCGACGATATTATGAAGTTGAGCTCAGCGATCGTCGAATGGAGTTCGACGATCTGTCGAAGTTGAGCTAGACGATCGTCGACCGGAGTTCGACGAATCGTCGTGCTGAGCTCGACGATCAGACTTAGTCTCCAGACAGAAAAACTTGGTCTTCAGGGCAGCTTCCAAACCTAGACTTCTAACCCTTAGACTCAATTCTAATTGACCTATTAAGCTATACAGAAGGTCAAGCAAAGGTTCCTAGAGACATAGTGATCCTGACCCAAATTAGTAATAGGGTGTTCCAACAATCTCCCCCTATTTGGGTTAGGATTACTATTTACAGACTTTGGAAAATTCAAATAATAACATACAATCAGTAAAACATGAAAACAACAGCTAGACATTGCAGAAACATCACAGATATATATATGTCATCCAGATAATCAGAAATTCCAGAAATTGTCACCTTACAATGTCATTTCTTCTCTTTGCCTTTGACAAGTTTAATTTCTCTGTTTGGATTTAGAGCTTCCTTGTTGGACCTGGTGTCATCTGCTGCACCCAAATAAGTTTGCTTTGTAGCCCTGGGAACCACAGCAGCAGGATGTAATTCCATATATCTCTCAGCATCAAAGAATTTGCTGGAAGCATATTTCTCTAATTCTTTTTGTCTTTGCTCAGATATTGTAGAAATGTTGGAAGTATCTAATCCTTGATCTCTGGCCTTCTTAATCTGGTCTAGTGCAGCCAATTCTTTTAACCTGGCAGTCCAAGCAGCTGGGTTATTTTCAGGGTCCTCAAAAGGTACAGGTGGCTCATACCTATTGGAAGGATTGTCTTGAGGAGGCCTGGCAGACACAGTCTCTTTAAGCTTATAGGGGAAAGGACCTGATGATGTATCAGATGAAACATGTCCTCCCCTAGAATATGGGTGCTTCCTGGAGTACCCTTTAGAATAAACTTGAAAATCTCTCTGATTACCCATGTATCCTCCTCTCCTAGAATATGAACCCCTAGATTGGCTTTCCCTTTGGTAGGATCTGGCATGGGGTTGATAGGGAGCCTGGCTTCTTGCTGGGCCTTGACTTGCAGAACTTCCACCTGCACCTGCATCAGGAGGAGGTGGTGGAGGAGGATGAGGGTGCTGGAATTGGGAAGAGCCCTTCTCATATTTCTCTTTTTCTTCATGGCTTTCAGCTGGTTCTTGGAATACTGCATCCAGTGTTCAGTAATTTGGCAATTATGAAGGATATAATAAGGGATATCATTGTTATCTTTGACTTTTGCAGGAGGAACCCTTTTCATTGTCTTGCTCCTTACCTTCCTTTTCCTGGCAATAGTAGCAGAAGAATCATCAGAGTCTATTTTGAACTCATCAGATTCAGAACTCTGGTCATCATATAGAGCATCTATTCTCTTCATCAAGTCTTTCTTCAGCTGAACAGAGGCAGATGAGGCAGAAGCTGAAACAGCAGCAGCAGAGACAGCAGCAGATGGAGGAGGTGAGGCAGAAACAACAACAGCAGCAGCAGGAGTGGTGACAGCAGCAGTAACAGTCTCACAGCAGAAACAACAGATTCACTCTCAACAGCAGATTCACTAACAGCCACAGAAGCTGGAGAGGTGATAGCAGCAACAACTTCATTGATAACAACAGTAACATCATCAAAATCTGCAGCAGGCTCAATTTCAGTGGCCTCTGACATCAGAAAGTCCTTGGATATTGGCTCATCAGAATCAGTTGGAACTTCAGCATCAATATTAACAATCTCAGCAGCAGTATCAACAGTCCTTTCTTCAGTAGAGGCAGCAGCAGCAACTTCTTCAGTAGCAGCAATCACTGAATGTACAAAAGAGGAGATAATGCTAGGGTCACAGCAAGAGAAAGGCACCAGTGCCTTGGATAAGTCTTCTGTGGGCTGGACAGCATTACTCTCTGGCAGACAGCTGAAGAAGGCAGTATCAAAAGCAGATTGCAAAGACCTTAGGTCAATTGCAAGAACTGCAGTAGGAGGCTCAGCAGCAGCAGCAACAAGAGGAGGAATAGCAGAAGAAGCAGAAACAGCAGCAGCAACAGCAAGAAGGATTTCTTCATGTGGCATCTCCCCCTGCCTAGATGCAGAGACATCTGGATCAAGGCACACTGCTGTAGGTGCTGCCTGAGGAAAGAGGGAGGAAAGCCTGGCAGAGAGAGCTGCCACTGACAGGTGTAGAGGAGCCAAGGAGGTCTCCAACAGTAGAGAGAGCCTGGGGGCAATCATCTCATACAGCCTGTCAGCTAGGGCTGAGAGGTCTACTTGCTAAATAGCTGGAGCAGAGGTAGATGGAATAGGAGGAGCTGAAGATTCTGGAAGTGGAGGGCTGGAGAGTGGTGGTATGGATGGCTGAGGTGTTGGGATGGTGGATATGGAGGACAAGGGGATGGATATGGATGGGGTGAAAGTTGGTTGATCAATGATGTGGTGGAGGAGATCTTGGAATGAAGTGGAGGAGGAGGGTAACTCAGGAGGAGAGGATGGGGAATCATCCATATAGGAGTCATCCAGGAGGGTGAAGGATGGAATGGATGGTGAAGAGGTGATATCTGGTGGAGGGTATGAGAACAGTGGGTGGAATAGGTCTGCTGGTGGAGGCAGAATGGGTTCTGGAGATGGAGTTGATGTTGGAGATGGGCTGGATATGGTAATGGTGGATGGAGCTGGAATGGTGGATGGTAGGGGAAGGGTTGGAATTGGAGGAGGAGAAGAGGCAGCAACAGCAGCAGCCAGGTCATCTACAGGAGCAGAGACCTGTGGGAGAGTGACTCCTTGAGTGCTTGTGCCTGAAGGAGCACTTGAGGAGGGCCTGCCAGGCTTGCTTATTTGCCTGTCACACTTGCCAAAGAGGGCACAGGTTAGTCTCTTGGAGGCATTTATGTGAACTCCAGAGGAGACCAGCAAGGCAGGGCACCTGGTCTGCAGGAAAACTCCAAGAATCCTTCCAAAATTAACAAAACTTTTGTTTATTTTCTTTTTAATGAGGTCAAAGAAAACCTCTCCCCAGTTCAAACTTTTCTTATCCACCAGAGCTCCCATGAGGCAGAGCTGATGTCTGGATATAGTATCATGAGCTGAGTGCTTTGCCAGCAGCACTTTCCCTACTACATCTGCCAGGAACCTGTATTCAACAGACAGATTCCTCTTGAATAGCTTGCTAGGGTTTCCCTCTGGATGACCCATCCTGGCAAGTAGTTCAGAATAATCCTCTCCAGATAACTCAGTAATATCATCTCCATTTATCAGTCCAAAAACTTCTGTTAAAACTGTGGGGGTCAAGGGTACCTGATTTCCAGCAATAGACCCAACTATTGTGGAGTTATCTTGATTATGAGTCATATACACCCACTCCTTGATCTCATCTGAAGCCAGCTTGATCCTGGTGGTCATGAGGGCAGTTAGATTCTGATCCTTGAACAAACCCAGTATGTCTTGGAAGATCTGGTCAGTAGTGTTGAATGATTCTATATCAATGTCAAAGCCTGCATCAAACTTCATTGCAGCTAGGACAGCAACTGACACAGCCATTGTACCTGCAAAAACTCAACAAACAAAACGACCAAGCGTAGAACTGTTTAGAGGGAAAGAAAGTTCTTGCAGAGAAATCGAAAGCGCAAAAGAGAATGACGGCGAAAAATGAGTTTTATATTAGGGTTCGACGCAGAATTGGAAAGATCGTTGAACTCAGTTCGACGATCGAGGCTTCTAAAGGAATATGAAGAGACTTCAAAATCGTCGATCTCCGTTCGACGATCTTGAAGTGCGTCGAGCTCCGTGCGACGATCGTTCAGTGAACAAAATCGTCGAGCGTCGTTCGACGATCGTTGACCGGAAGAGATAGTTCATACTATTTGAGAGGCGCTGAACTCAGTTCGACGATTTTTGGAAATCATCGATCTCCGTTCGACGATCTTAGGGGAAATCGTCGAGCGTAGTTCAGAGATCAGAAAAATTCTAGACACTAAGAAAAATCAGAATTTTTGCCTAGTCTTGGTCAATTTTGAGCTTTCAAAATCTTGGATATTATTTAAGGCTTCCTCCATCTAACGTTCCTAACTGATTTAGGAAGAAGGTGTGTTTCTTTTCATCCAAGGGCTTGGTGAAAATATCTCCCCTTTGTAAATCAGTTGGGATATATTGTAATTCAATTTTATTCTTTTCAACATTATCCCTTAAGAAATGATGTCTAATCTCTATGTGTTTTGTCCTACTATGGAGGACTGGATTTTGAGCTATGGAGATAGCACTTGTATTGTCACAAAAGATTTTAGACTTCTCTAAGTTGTAACCATAGTCTAGGAGTTGGTTTTGAATCCACAATATTTGTGAACAACAACTGCCTCCAGCCATATATTCAGTTTCAGCAGTTGAAGTTGACACAGATGTTTGTTTCTTACAAAACCAAGAGACAAGTCTGTCACCAAGGAACTGACAAGTTTCACTGGTGCTTTTCCTGTCAATTCTGCATCCAGCATAATCAGCATCTGAGAATCCAGTTAAATCAAATGCTGAATCTTTTGGATACCAGAGACCTAGATTTGGACAACTTTTAACATACCTGAGAATCCTCTTTACTAAAGTGAGGTGTGACTCTCTAGGGCTTACTTGGAACCTAGCACATATACATGTAGCAAACATTATATCTGGTCTACTAGCTGTAAGATACAGTAAAGAGCCAATTATTGCTCTATATGTTGTCTGATCAACAGGTTTCCCATGTTCATCAGCATCCAGTACAGCATTGGTAGGCATGGATGTTTTCATACAAGATGCCTCAGACATACCAAATTTCTTAACCAGTTCATTAGCATATTTGGTTTGAGAAATAAAGATGCCTTCAGCATGTTGTTTGACTTGCAATCCTAGGAAGAAGGATAGCTCACCCATGCTACTCATCTCAAATTTAGAATGCATTAGGTTAGAAAACCTTCTGCACAATTTTGAGTCAGTAGAACCAAAAATGATATCGTCTACATAAATTTGTACTAGTAGGGTATGGGACTTATGGGTTCTAATAAAAAGAGTTTGGTCTACTCTACCCCTTATAAAACCATTTTCCAAAAGAAAGCATGCTAGGGTCTCATACCATGCTCTAGGAGCTTGCTTGAGACCATATAATGCTTTGTTCAGTCTAAAAACATGATCAGGAAAAGTTGGAGAGATAAAACTTTGAGGTTGTCTGACATAAACTTCCTCTTTGATGTCTCCATTCAAGAAGGCACTTTTGACATCCATCTGATAAACCTTGAAGCCTTTGTGAGCTGCATAGGCTAGAAATATTCTGATGGCTTCCAATCTTGCAACAGGTGCAAAGGTCTGGTCGTAGTCAATTCCTTCTTCTTGAGAATATCCCTGAGCAACTAGCCTTGCCTTGTTCCTTATAATTACTCCTTAATCATCCAGTTTGTTTCTGAATACCCATTTTGTTCCAACAATGGAATGATCCTTAGGCTTTGGCACTAGTTCTCATACTTTGTTCCTCTCAAATTGATGCAACTCCTCTTGCATTGCAATGATCCAGTGTGGATCTTGCTCTGCATCTTGAATGGACTGAGGTTCAATTTGAGATAGGAAGCAGGTGTGCAACAGGTTTTGGTTGACCTGATTTCTGGTTTGCACACCAGCTGAGATTTCTCCAATTATTTGGGAAATTGGATGGTCTCTTGATGTTACTAAATCAACAGGGGGTGTTGATTGTTCACCAACCTGTGTTGTTGTTTCCTCTTGTGGTACAACAACTGGCTCTTTAGGTTGTGCTCCAATGTGTTGAGCATTCCCTTCATCTTCACTGCTTTCATCCTCTTGAGTAACCTGTAACCTGTTCAAGTCTTCAACTAGAGAATGTTCCTGCAAAGGTTCTATGGTAGAAGAAATCTTCTCCTTGAAAGACATGTTAGTTTCATCAAAAGAAACATGAACAGATTCCTCAATTTTCAAAGATGATTTATTATAGACCCTATAGGCCTTGTTGATCATGGAGTATCCCAGAAACACTCCTTCCTCAGCTTTGGCTTGAAATTTTGCTAAATATTTCTTGTCATTATTGTGAATATAGCAAATACAACCAAAAACTCTAAAATAGTCAACTTTAGGTTTCTTCCGTTTGAGTAATTCATAGGGAGTCTTTCCCTTTAGTTTATGTATCAGACTTCTGTTCAGCACATAGTTGGAGGTGTTTACTGCCTCTGCCCAAAAGAATAGAGGTAGATGAGCATCTGACAACAATGTAGTGGCAGATTCAATAAGGGTTCTATTTTTCCTTTCAGCTACCCCATTTTGTTGAGGAGTTCTAGGAGCTGAGAAAGTATGCCTGATCCCTTCACTCTGACAGAACTCTTGCATAAGAAGAGAATCAAACTCTGTCCCATGATCACTTCTGATCAGGGCAATGTGAGTATTGAACTCAATCTGTATACATTTGAGAAACTCTGTCAGACACTTAAAGTTATCAGACTTCTTCCTTAGAAAGAACACCCAAGTGAATCTAGAGAAGTCATGTACAACTACTAAAGTGTAGGATTTCCCTCCTAAGCTTTGTACTGTGATGGGTCCAAAAAGATCCATGTGTAACAGATACAATATCCTAGGTGAATCACTCTTATTAAGTGACTTAAAACTGTTTTTAGTTTGCTTGCTTAATTGACAAGCCCTGCAGAGTCCTTCCTTCTTGTAGGGGCCAGAAGGTAGTCCTCTAACAAGGTTATCTTTGGATAGCCTAGCAATAGTTCTAAGGTTTAGGTGTCCTAATCTCTTATGCCATAAAACATTTGGTCTACAGACTAAATTAAACAAGCAGATATCTACATTGGTTGAAAGAAAGTCTACTAGGTAGATGCTACCTTTCCTTTTACCTATCAACACAGTTGTGTTGTCCTCTGACTTGATTTTGCATAAGGTTTTGCTGAAGGTCACCTGGTAGCCTTCATCATACAGCTGACTGATGCTAATTAGGTTATGCTTCAGTCCTTCCACATAAGCTACCTTCTTGAAGGTTACTGATCCAATCTGGACTGCACCATATCCTTTAGTTTGTCCAAAGTTGGAATCACCAAAGATAACTTTGGGTCCAAGCTTGGCTCTGAAGGAAGTGAGGTTGTCCATGTTCCCTGTCATGTGCTTAGAGCACCCACTATCCAAATACCATTGCTGGTTAGATGTTGGATAGGTCTTCACCTGCACATAAAACAATTCATTTGTTTTTGACCCAGTTTACCTTGGGCCTAGGTTGATAACCTCTAAATTCAGAAATGAAAGACATCCCAGGTTGACTCTTATATCCTTCAGGATGATATCTCCTTGGAGGTATAATCCATTCAATATAAGGGTTAAAGGTTTGGGATGAAGAACCCTTAGGATTCAATTTTGATTTGCCTTTAAAAAAGTTTCCAGAGCTCTGACCTCTTTTCGACGATCTTAGAGCTGTGTTCGACGATCTTGGGTCAGATTGTCGAGTTCCGTTCGACGGTCGACTATGGCTGAGGTCAGGAATATGAGATCGTTGACCTGCGTTCGACGACTTTTCCTGAGATCGTCGAGCTGCGTTCGACGATTTTTCCTGAGATCGTCGAGCTGCGTTCGGCGATCGTCGATCTTCATTCGGCGATCGTCGATCTACGTTCGACGATTTCTGCTGGGACTTAGTTTTCTGAGGCAGATCAGAATTTTTCCTAGCAACCTCTACAACTCCCTTTCCCTTGTCAGAAATAAACTTGATGGGAGTTGTTAGGACTATAGGTTGGCTGGATGAGGCACCCAAGCCCAGTGTACTGTTAAATCTAGAGTTCACTGTGCTTGTGATGTCCATCAGCTTGATGCTTCTCCCATTAAGGGATTCTTCAAGCTTCTTGGCCTCAGAGAGCTCACTTTTCAGTGTAGCTATCTGTTCCCTACAGTTCTCCAACTCCTGAGAGAGTTTGAGGTTTTCTGACTTTAAAACATTGTGTTCAGATAATTGATTTCTGAGAGAGATAATCTCTTTCTCAGACTTTAGCAGGTCTAAACACAGTGCTTTAAATTCAGATTTAAAATCTTCTGAACTAAAATCAAAAGAACTAATTACCTGATCTTCTTCAGGTTGAGTCTCTGAGTCTGACTCTGACTCTTCTTCCTCTGAATTGTGCTGTGAGGCATTAATTGCCATCATGCAGAACTCCTTTTCTTTGCATCATCCTCATCATCACTGGAGCTGGATGAGGCTTCTGATTCCTCTTCTGTCTCACTCCAGGATTCAGCAACAAACCCTTTTCTTGTATGCTTATTTTTGCTTGAGGAAGGTTTGCTATTGCCATTTCTTTTGGAGTCTTTCTCCTTCCTTCTTTCTTTTCTGTCCCTTCTGTCCTTGTTCTTGTTCTCTGGACAGTCAGGAACTATGTGCCCTGGTTTCCTGCAACCAAAGCAAATAATGTCTTTGTTATTACCAATGGACTTGTCATACCTTGGCTTATCCTGCTCCTTGTATGATCTTCTTCTGAAATCCTTTCTGGCCATCTTGTAGAATCTTTTAGCCAACAAGCTGAGTAGTTCATCATTGCCTGTAGCTTTATCTTCAGGCAGATCCTCAGTTGCCTTGAATGCTATGGTCTTCTCTTTTCTTGTGGCTGGTGAAGCAGCCTTCTGTTCTTCCTCTCTATTCTTGATAAGTAGCTCATAAGATTTGAGCTTACCTAACAAAGCTTCAGTGGTGATCTCATTCAGGCTTCTGGCATCCTTAATTGGCCAGATTCTTGAATCCCAAGTGCTGGGGAAGCACATTAGGATCTTGTCATTAAGTTCTGTTAGAGAGATCTCTTTGTCTAATGTCCTCAGTTCACTGACAATTAGACTTAGTCTGTTATACATGTCTCCCACTGACTCAGTCTCTCCCTTCTTGAAGTTCTCATATTGAGAGATGAGATGGGATCTTCTGTCCTTTCTTTCATCAGCTGAGCCTGAGACTATTTCTGAGATCTTGTCTCAAATCTCCTTGGCTGAATTACATTCAGCTACCTTTTGAAATATGTCATCTGACATTGTCTGGGCTAGAATGTTCATAGCCTTGGCATCAGCTACTTTCCATTTTTTGATGTCAGCATCTGTCCCTGATGGAGGTGGAACAGCATTTGTACTTGTGCTCTCTGGGGGTCTTGGACACACTGTCAAAACAGAATTAAAAATATCTTCGTCAATGGAATTCATGTAAAGTCTAATCCTTGCTTTCCAAAGTGCAAACTTTGACAGATTGCACACTGGAGATCTGGTGCTAGCATAATCTTTGTTTTGGGCCATGATTTGTGCAAACAAAATCTAATAATAAAATACAAAAGAAAAACAGATCTAGTTTGGGATCTTGGGGTTCAGGTGTTAGCCTGTACAACCAATCAGATATGGTATGTTTAACCAACCTCGCTCTGATACCAATTGAAAGTGCAACTAGATCTGATATACTCTAGAAGGGGGGGTGAATAGAGTATATGGTGCTTTAAAAACTTTTACAAGCTTTTACAACAGTTGTTGTAATATGTGTGAGCAGGGAAGCAATAAAAAATCTAACCACACTACTAAGTTAAATAAAACACTAAGCACAGACAAATCAAGACCAGAAACAAAAATGAAAGCAATCCAAAACCAGATGACATAAGGGAATATAGTGGTTCCCCAAACTTGGGTACGTACACTCTTCTACCACCCTAGGTAGGAATCCACTGCAGGATGAGTTGATCAGGTGTCCTGGGCACCAATGAGCTTTTGATAAGGTGCTCAAAAACCAAAGCAGATTTTTTGATCAGGTGTCTTGCCACCAATGAGCTTTTGATAAGGTGCTCAAAAACCAGATTCAGACTTTTGAAGGGAGTTTGAAAAACCCTTTACAGAGTGGGGGTGAGAGAGTGATGGCAGTCTTCTCTTTCTCAAACAACTGAGAAGACTATGTGGATTGATGTCAAAGCTCCCCCTGAGTCCTTGAGATCTTCATGAAGAAAAGCTTTGCTGAGGGTGATAGGCCTTCAAAGATAGAACTCCAGCAATAGATGGTTTCAGCAATGGCTGAAATGTTGAGTGTCTGGAGTCTTGAAATGATGTTGGCCTTGAACACTTTGAAAGCTGAAGAGATCTGAAGATTTGAAAACTAGATCTCCTTGGATGAGTGTTCTTCAGAATTCTTTTAGACAGAAGATTTTTAGGTTGTCTCTGTAATCTGTATATTCTCTGTATTGTGTGTTCTATTCTTCTTGTTGTTCTCTTTGATTCAAAAACATTCTGTCTTTTATTCTCTGTTACAGAATAGAATATCATTCTCTGTCAAGGATAGTCGTTGGCCTGCATTGATTGCATCCTTAATTGCATAATCTCTTCTGGAGGAAAGTCCACAGAATTATTCCTTGAAAAATCCCTTGAAACTTGGTCCAGAATTAAATAAAAACGGCTAGCAAATCTCTGAATTAATTGCAGAATAACTCCTAACTGATTTGAATTTGAATTCTGGAAGTTATCTGAAATCGTCGAACTGAGCTCTGCTATCGTCGAGCTGAGCTCAGCGATCTGGAAATCTTTAGCAGCAAAATAATCGTCGATCTGAGCTCAAAGATCGTCGAACTGAGCTCAGAGATAAAGTTCCAAAGCAGAGTCAAAATCGTCGAACTGAGCTCACCGATCGTCGAATGGAGTTCGACGATATTATGAAGTTGAGCTCAGCGATCGTCGAATGTAGTTCGACGATCTGTCGAAGTTGAGCTAGACGATCGTCGACCGGAGTTCGACGAATCGTCGTGCTGAGCTCTACGATCAGACTTAGTCTCCAGACAGAAAAACTTGGTCTTCAGGGCAGCTTCCAAACCTAGACTTCTAACCCTTAGACTCAATTCTAATTGACATATTAAGCTATACAGAAGGTCAAGCAAAGGTTCCTAGAGACATAGTGATCCTGACCCAAATTAGTAATACGGTGTTCCAACAACAAGGATCCGACAGGCAGAACTCGCCGCCCCCTCCGCCTCTCGCAACAGTGGGAATGTTTGAAGACTTCAGGAACGAGGTGCTGGACCTCGTCAAGATCGCACTCGGCGTGCGGGCCGAGTGCTCGACTCCGGCAGCCCAGATCGCGGCCGCCCCCTCTCTGGGCGAGGACGCCCCTGGCCGGCGAGCTGGAAAGGAAGTGGCCGAGGAAGACCGAGGGGGCGAGCTCGCGGGACGCGAGCTTTTCCCCGGCTTGGCAAGCCGGGGCAGGTTCGGCGAGCTGGGACCGCGAGATTCGTCGGCTCGCCCAGTGGGGGGAGGCAGTCCATTCAGCGAGCTGGTCTCCTCAGCACCAGTGCCAGAAGGGTTCAGGGAGCCCGAGATGTCCTACTACACCGGGAAGGGAGACCCGGTCCAGCACGTCCAATGGTTCGAAGACGTGGTCTCCATCCGTCAGATGTCAGACGGATTCAAGTGTCGTCTCTTCGCCATCACCCTCCGAGAGAGGGCAAGGGAGTGGTTCCACCAGCTCCCGGCTAGCTCCATCTATTGTTTTGAGGACCTGCGCCGAGGATTCATGCTGAGGTTCACTACTTCGAAGAAGAGGAAGAAGGAGTCTGAGTCCTTGTTCCACATTAAGCAAGGGATGAACGAGACGTTGGGGAGCTATGTGGATTGATTCCAGGAGGAGGTTACCCAGGTCCAGGAGATGCCGGGCCATAGTCTGATGATGGCCTTCACCCTGGGCCTGCAGCAGGGGTTCTTCTGAATGGAGCTGAAGAGAGTTCCCCCTCTCTCCTACGAGGAGTTGATGGAGAGGGCGGCTAGAGAAGTCGACGGGGAGGCGTCGAATCCGGAGTTCGCAAGGAAGCTAGCCAGATGGGCCACCGAGGAAGAGAAGGAGTCGAAGGGAGGAAGAGTGCAGGAGGAGAGAAGAGGGGAGCCCAGGCAGAGGGAGCAGAGGCAGCTCCAAGGACAGCAGCCGGGGTGGGGGCGTCAGGAGCCCGACCGTCGGCTGGGTTAGAGACCAGAGTGGCAGGGGCAGGGGCCATAGAGAGGGTACTTCGGAAGGGGTCACTATCAGGGGAGGCAGGACCAGTTCCACCCACCGGGCTGGAGGCAGGGTCACCGGCCCCGGCTCCCCGATCAGGAGGAGGCCATGGCCATAGCTTTGGGAGCAAGGAGGGGGATCATGAGAAGGAGGAGAAGCGAGTTCAGGGTGGAGCTGCCCTATTGTGACTTCCATCAGGAAGAGGGGCACGCAACAGCCACGTGCCCGGAATTCTTGGAGATGAGAGGGAATAGGGGATGGAAGCAGCAGCAGGAGGAGGCACGACAAGAAGTGAGGATCGAGGAGGTCCTGCCTCGGGCAGAGGAGGATCGTTGCGAGGACCGGGTCGATGTCGGGACCCGAGGAGGGATCGGAGTGATCCACGGGGGAGTAGGGATCGAGGCTTCCCGCAAGGCAAGCCTCCACACCATGTACCGGCGGAGCGTCGCCTCCACATCCCAAACCCCGCCGCCGGAGGAGAGGATCACCTTCTCCAGAAGTGATATGCCAGACCACGAGGACCCGTTCTGTGATGTGCTGGTCATCAAGGCCGCCATCGAGAACTTCACTGTCTCTCGGATCCTCGTGGACAATGGGAGCTCCGTGAATGTCGTCTTCAAAAAGGCGTTTGACGCGATGCAGGTGGAGGCTAAGAGGGTGCTGGCCTCGGACGGGCCCTTGTTCGGGTTCTCGGGAGAAAGGAAGGAAGTAGAGGGAGGAGTCAGCCTCCATGTCACCTTGGGGGGGCAGTCCCGAAACTGCAAGTTCATCATTGTTGACGCCCCCAGTAGCTACAGCGCAATCTTCGGGAGGCCCCTGATCAGCGCCTTCCGCTGCGTCCCCTCATCATTCCACCAGTGCTTGAAGTTCAACATTGAGGGGGTACAGGTCAGGGTTAGGGGGGACCCGAAGGTGGCACGGGAGTGCTATGTCACTGCGGTGAACACCATCTCTTGGCAGGAGGGAGCCGAGGAGATGGGGCGGAGGATGGAGGAGGTCGAGCAGGGAGCAGGAGGGGAAGAGCAGGGAGTGAAGGACTGCGCAGAGAAGGCGGCAGGAGGAGACCTGGAGGAGGTGGCTGAAGTAAGGGCCGTGGGAGGAGAAATGGAGGTAGAGGTCCCCGTTCCGGAGGAAGGGGACGCCGAAGGATGGGGGGAGCGGTCCAGGCTGGAGGCAGCGGAAGAAGTGGTGGAGCTGGAGGTGCTCACCCGGGGAGGAAGGATGGAGAAGATCCGCGTCAGCGGAGGGCTGACCCCGGAGGACCAAGGCAGGATGCTGGAGTGCATCCGGAAGAATGTGGACATCTTCGCCTGGAGCGCCGCGGAGATGCCGGGGGTTGACGCGGATGTGGCCTGCCACCGCCTCAACTTGGACCCGGGGACACGCCCCGTTCAGCAGAAAAAGAGATCCACGGCGGACAAGCTGGCGGAACCCATCAGGGAGGAGGTGGCGAAGCTTCTCAAAGCTGGCTTCGTGTCTGAAATCCAGTACCCTGGCTGGGTCTCCAACGTTGTGATGGTCAAAAACGGGGACGGCCGCTGACGATTGTGTATCGATTTTTCCCTTCTTAATAAAGCTTGTCCTAAGGACTGTTATCCTTTGCCTCGGATCGACGCGCTGGTTGACTCAGCCGTCGGCTTTTCTGTAATGAGTTTTTTAGATGCCTTTTCAGGTTACCATCAAATTAGGATGCACCCCCGGACATCAAGGACGTCTCATTCATCACAGGGGACGGCTGCTACTGCTACAAGATGATGTCATTCGGGCTGAAGAACGTCGGGGCCACCTACCAAAAAATGATGGACAGGGTCTTCAAGGAGCAAAGGGGGAGGAACTTGGAGGTATACGTGGACGACCTCATGATCAAAAGCCGGGATGTGGACTCCCACCTCCGGGACTTGGAGGAGACCTTCGCCACCCTACGCAGATACAAGATGCGGCTGAACCCCCTTAAGTGTGTCTTTGGGGCCGGCCGGGGGAAGTTCCTGGGGCATCTCCTCACCCCCGCGGGGGTCGAGCCGAATCCAGACAAGGTCAAGGCCATATTGGAGCTAGGATCCCCGCGGAATGCGAAGGAGGTCCAACGATTGACAGGGAAGCTAGCAGGGCTGAGTCGCTTCCTTTCTCGGGCAGGGGAGAAGTGCTCCCCCTTCTTCAAAACGCTGAGGGGAGGCCAGAGGTTCGAATGGACCAAGGAATGCGAAGAGGCCTTCCAGGCCCTCAAGGCGCAGTTGACACAGGCTCCGCTGCTTCAAGGGCCGAAGGGGGGTGAGGATTTGTTCTTATATCTCGGGGTCGGGGCAGAGGCCCTGAGCTCCGTCTTGGTGCGTGAAGAAGGGAAGAGGCAGCTCCCTATTTATTACGTCAGTCGGGTCCTGAGGAAGGCCGAGCTCCGGTATCCGATCTTGGAGAAGCTTGCATTCGCACTAATCGTCTCGGCTCGGAGGCTACGACCTTACTTCCAGGCACACTCAATCCGAGTGGTGACTGACCATCCTCTCCGCAACATCTTCGAGGGGGTGGAGCATTCAGGCCGGCTAGCCAAATGGACGGTGGAGC
The DNA here is from genome assembly GCA_039583875.1 of Platanthera guangdongensis. Taxonomy (NCBI): domain Eukaryota; kingdom Viridiplantae; phylum Streptophyta; class Magnoliopsida; order Asparagales; family Orchidaceae; genus Platanthera; species Platanthera guangdongensis. Next base: position 129,349,296 of record CM077159.1, on the reverse strand, counting down.
TGAGCGAGTTCGATGTCTCCTTCATTCCGCGGCTCTCGATCAAAGCTCAGGCGATGGCCGACTTCCTGGCCGACTACGTGGTAGAAGTAGCGGAGGAGGAGCTCACCCGCCCGGCTCCTTGGAAGGTGAGGGTGGATGGAGCCTCAGGAAGGCATTCCCTTGGAGTAGGAGTGGTTCTGGAGAGCCCTCAAGGGACTCAGATTGAGCAGACGGTGGTGGTGCATTTTCCCATTACCAACAACCAGGCCGAGTACGAAGCAGTGATAACGGGGCTGCGCCTGGCTAGGGAGTTGGGGGTGCTGGATGTGGAGGTTCTAACCGACTCCATGGTGGTGGCTTCCCAGATCAACGGGGAGTTCGAAGCAAGGGATCCCGCTCTGAATTTATACTTGGCCAAAGTGAAGATGGTCATAGGGACCTTCCAGACCTTCTCCATCCGACATGTGCCAAGAGGAGAGAATGACCAGGCCGACCAGCTGGCAAAGCATGGCCCCCGGGTGGGGGGCACCATCACCGACATGTTCCTCCCCTCCATCGAAGAGGGGGAGCTCATGGAGATCGATCAGCAGCCTTCATGGATGGATCCAGTAGTAGTTTTCCTCTCCACGGGAGAGTATCCGGAGGGAGTAGACAGGAAGAAGCTGAGGCACAAGTCCGCTTACTACCTCCTTAAAGACGGGCAGCTATACAGGAAGACCCTCTCCGGGATGCTGGCTCGCTGCGTAGCCGAGAGTGAGGAGCAGAGGATCTTAGAAGAAGTCCACTCCGGGGAGTGCGGGAGTCATTCCGGGAGTCGGACCCTAGAGGGGAGGGTAGTCAGGCAAGGGTATTTCTGGCCCACCCTGTGCCGAGACGCCACGGAGTTCGCAAGGAGATGTCATAAGTGCCAGCTGTTTGCACCCCTCCAGCTACAGCCGGCCCAACAGCTCAAGAGTATCACGGCCCCCTGGCCCTTTGCAATCTGGGGAATGGATTTGGTTGGGCCATTTCCCCAGGCCAGCGGTCAGAGAAGGTTCCTCCTGGTGATGATCGATTACTTCTCGAAGTGGATGGAGGTGAAGGCGTTGGCCAAGGTGACCTCCCAGGTGATCAGGAACTTTGTCTGGGGGGAGATCATCTATTGACATGGGCTGCCCCAGGCCATCGTCACCGACAACGGACCCCAATTCGCCAGTGCCGAGTTCACCAGCTTCTGCGAGCAGCTTGGAATCGACCTCAGGTTCGCCTCGGTCCATCACCCCAGGAGTAACGGGCAGGTGGAAGCCGCGAACAAGATCATCGTCAATCTCCTCAAGAAAAATGTGGAAAACTTGAGGGGAAGCTGGGTGGAGCAGCTCCCCACAGTTCTTTGGGCCCTAAGAACCACCCCTAACACGGCCACGGGGGAGACCCCCTTCAAGCTCTCCCATGGGTGCGAGGCGGTGCTCCCCATAGAATTTGAAGTCCAAACGCCGCGAGTCGGGGCGGCCAGGGAGGGCCGAGAGGAATGGAGAGCCGAGAATGAGGGGGAGCTGAGACTCTCCCTTGATATGGTGGAAGAGTTGAGGGACCTTTCGGCCGTCCGACAGGAGGAGGTCAAAAGGAGGATGGCAAAATACTTTGACAAGCATGTCAGGGTCAAGCAGTTCGCGGAAGGAGACCTGGTGCTGAAGAAGGTGGACGCGGCAGGAAGGTCAGCATCCGTTGGAAAGCTCAACCCCAGCTGGGAGGGGTCATTCATTGTGAAGGAAGCTTTGAAGTCAGGGGGCTATCGGCTCCAAAATGTAGAGGGCGAGACCCTGAGTCTCACCTGGAGTGGAGACGACCTGAAGAGGTTTTTTCCCTAAGCACCTGTAAGCAACACGATTTGTTATAATGAATTCCTTTTTCTCCCCCCACCCCCAGAATTGCCATAGCCAGCTTGCACAGAGGATTGGAATGAGTTTGGACCCCGAGAAGATCCCGCTGCCAGGCTCTCACCTAGCTGGCAGGGCCGGAAGTCACTCGGTGTCATCCCTAGCCTCGAGAAGATCCCACTGCCAGGCTCCCACCTAGCTGGCAGGGCCGGAAGTCACTCGATGGAATGAGTTTGGACCCCGAGAAGATCCCGCTGCCAGGCTCTCACCTAGCTGGCAGGGCCGGAAGTCACTCGGTGTCATCCCTAGCCTCGAGAAGATCCCGCTGCCAGGCTCCCACCTAGCTGGCAGGGCCGGAAGTCACTCGATGGAATGAGTTTGGACCCCGATAAGATCCCGTTGCCAGGCTCTCACCTAGCTGGTAGGGCCGGAAGTCACTCGGTGTCATCCCTAGCCTCGAGAAGATCCCGATGTCAGGCTCCCACCTAGCTGGCAGGGCCGGAAGTCACTCGATGGAATGAGTTTGGACCCCGAGAAGATCCCGCTGCCAGGCTCTCACCTAGCTGGCAGGGCCGGAAGTCACTCGGTGTCATCCCTAGCCTCGAGAAGATCCCGCTGCCAGGCTCCCACCTAGCTGGCAGGGCCGGAAGTCACTCGATGGAATGAGTTTGGACCCCCGAGAAGATCCCGCTGCCAGGCTCTCACCTAGCTGGCAGGGCCGGAAGTCACTCGGTGTCATCCCTAGCCTCGAGAAGATCCCGCTGCCAGGCTCCCACCTAGCTGGCAGGGCCGGAAGTCACTCGATGGAATGAGTTTGGACCCCGAGAAGATCCCGCTGTCAGGCTCTCACCTAGCTGGCAGGGCCAGAAGTCACTCGGTGTCATCCCTAGCCTCGAGAAGATCCCGCTGCCAGGCTCCCACCTAGCTGGCAGGGCCGGAAGTCACTCGATGGAATGAGTTTGGACCCCGAGAAGATCCCGCTGCCAGGCTCTCACCTAGCTGGCAGGGCCGGAAGTCACTCGGTGTCATCCCTAGCCTCGAGAAGATCCCGCCGCCAGGCTCCCACCTAGCTGGCAGGGCCGGAAGTCGCTCGAAGGCAATAACTTACAACCCAGAACAAATCATGCTGCCAGACTCCCACCTAGCCGGTGAGGCCGGGAACTACTCAAATGATGTCAACAACAGGTCGGAATCACAAGAGTTAATCAAAAAGGGGAGGGGTCTAACATAACCCCCCTACCCCGAGAAAGGCGGCCGAGTGGAGGCGAGAACCTGGGCGAGAGTCCGCAAGAAATCAGGCAACATAGACAAGGGCCAAGTCGGCTCGCCTCGCTCGGCGGACGAGCGGCCGCCTCATCAGGGCCGGGCCGCAGGGGCAGGTCGCGTCGCACGACAATAGTAGATGTATAAATGAGGCGAGCGAGAGAACATTTATAAAAGCAACGATAGCTGTAAAAGACGAAGTATAGGCGCAGCCCGCGCGTACATCTCAAAACAGGTAAACGTAGATGACAATATACATCTAAATAATAATAATGAATGTCAAAAGGCAGGGGAGACGCGAGATCCGGGGCGAGAAGTCCTAAAGGGGCTGGAAGGCTTTGTCCCCAGGGTCCGGCACGGGGAGAAATAGCGTCGGCACCACGTCTTCCGCCGAGAGTCCCGCCGCCTCGCTCGTAAGGAGATCCGCGCATCGCAGCATTTGCATCGTATACTTCGCGGCGCTGGCGGCATTCTTCTGCAGCAGCACTTCCAAGTCGTAGTCGGAGTGGTGCTCGAGCGGGCAGACCCTGCTGTCTGGAGGAGGGACAGCGGCGGCGGCCTCCAGCTCGCATACCCGCGCCTCCAACGCCGCTTTGTCTTGACCAAGGGTGGCGATCTCGGCACCCATCCGGCTCGTCGTCGCCGCATCCTGAGGAAAGGAAGGAGGAGAATCGTGAGCTGTATTCGCAAGAAGGGGCGATAGTTCAGGGTGAGTACGTACCACCCCGCCCAGGTACTTCTCGAGGGTCCCCTCTGCCGCGTCGGCCCACCCCCTCTGAAGGTTCGCGTCCTCCTGAGCGAGCTTCTGAGCCTCCTCCCTCTCGTCTGCCAGCTTCTTCAGGGAGGTGGCGTTCCGCTCCAGCTGAGTACAGCGCCTCCCTACCATGTGAGCTAGCTCCAGGTCGCGTAGCTGGGCCCGCGCGCTTTCGTGAACCAATACTCGTGTCGTCTCTTTGTCATAGATGGCGGCGTCTTCTCGCGAATACAGGCCGAACGAGAAGTTGTAGGCCTCCCCGCCGACGGTGTCCTGCTCCATCCAGCTCGGCAGTAATGTCGAGATCGCGGCGCGATTCGACTCCTTATCCCACGAAAGGAGCGGCGTGCCGAGCTCATCCAGATACCTCTCGCCGTAGCCGAAGTTGCGGTGACCCCTCAGCACCGGCTTCACGGCAGCTTGAGACCTGTCCGGTGGCGTGGAGGTGCCCGCCGCCCCGCCCGGGGAGTCGCTGGTCGAAGCAACCAGCGGGGGCGAAGGGCCCTCGGCCGGTAGGACCGCAGGGGCCTTGCCCTTCCTTTGGCTCGTGGTGGGTTGCTGATCCGCGGTCTTCGCCACCTTCGGCGGAGGGACGGGTTGTCCTCCACCCGGCCGCTTCTTGGCCGGGACTGACGGGATGTCGCGCTGAGCGGCATCCGCAGCTTGAGCTCGGGCAAGAACCCCGGAGGGGATCCTAGCGCTCTCATAAGGGGGTGAAGAGGGATGTCGCGTTCACCTGCAAAGAAGGAGGGGTGAGATGAAGGAAAAATGGGAAGGTAAGGCATAACAGCGGCGAGTGGCGAACCTCCCCCTGGCGGGACGACGGCGAGGTCGTCAAGATGGCGGCGCAGGTACGCGACCTCAAAATTCTTCCCGGCGAAGAACGCGCACAAGTCGGCTTCATGACCGCCTAGGCTGGGCGGCCGGTAGCTCGCCTCGCTAAGCTGCACCGGCGAGAAGGGGACGTTGCCGAAGTACCCTTTGACGAACAGGAACTTCTTGAGCCAATTGTGGCTCTTATTGACTGTCTCCCGCACCTTGAGGTGGGCGCTGGAGAAGTAGGCGGTCCCGTCCCGATTCGCCCGGAAGGAGAACAGCTTCCGGAAAACGGCGAGGCTGAACTCCACTCGCTCCTCTCGCAGGAAGCAGGCGAACCCCACCATGACGGCTATGGAGTTCGGGGTCATCTGGCCCCGGACGACCCCGAAATATTTCAGCACCTAGGCGCACCTCAGGCCACAGGGGGAGTCGCAGGCCCACCTCAAAGTGAGCTAGCGGGATGGCAAGCTCATCCCTGGATAAGTCGTTGATCTTTTCCCCATCCCCGGGCCGTCTCACAGAAAAGCTCGGCGGCACGTGGTCGCTAAGAGCATCCAAGTACTCGCGCTCAGAGATGACAGCGTGAGGAAAGTCGTGCTCTGAGAAGGTCCAGGCACACTTACTCCGTCCGTCCACGTCGCCGCCGCCTCCGCCCATTCCCATCGAGTCGCCGCCGAACGTGCGAGACAGATCCAGAAGGCGAGCACGAATCGTACTTCGCGGGAAGAAGGAGGCGGGAGGATGTTGGGAATCAGTGAGGAAATAAGAGCCGGCAAGGCCTATTTATAGGGAAAGAGAAAGGGCGGGAAACTTCCCGCCGAAAGAGGGGGTGCAGATAGTAAAAATCAGCCCGACGGTTCGACTTCCCCGCGCGCAACCGCACCCCAAAGACCGATCCGGCGCAGGTCTCGCCCGGCCGCGCCCGCGGAAGACCTGAGCGGGCGAGTCTCGACCCGCACCCGCACGGGGTTCCGCGCGAGACGGGAGACTCCCGTCTGGCGAGCTCCTCGGCTCGCCCTCGCCCCGATCAGCGCGAGGGGAAGAATGGACCTTTCCCTTAACCCGCCCACAGAAAGCAATAGAAACAGCATGATATTTTCAATGAGCCTCAGCAGTAACAAGTTAGGCCCATAGGCGGGCAAAAAGAGTCGCAAGTGGTTACAAATGAAAGATAACTTGGAAATAACATCAACCCCGCGGTATCCCGCGAGCGGGGGGCAGAAGGCTGGATCAGTACTCGACCCACTTCCACCTGTGCCGCCGCTTCGTTCCCGATCGCGGCGGCACGCGAGGGTCGTGGTAATCACGAACCGCCGCCAGCTCCCGCTCAGCCAGGACGATCTGCTCTGTAGCGCTCCTAAGATGCCCCTCGGCTCGCGCAATATGCACGCCCGGTGAAGTGACATCGTCGTCTTCCACTGCGCGCGGAGGTCCCTCCAAGGCCGCGAGCCGGGCCGCGGTCTCGGCCTTGTCTTCATCGACCCTCTTCGCGAGCTCCTGGATCAACAGCGTGTGTTTCTGGAAGAGCCACGTCACCTGCCTCTTCATCCCCGCCGCATCAGTCGGGTTGCCCAGGTAATCAGAGACACTGTCCACGTCGGGCGGGGGCGAATACCCTTCGCTCGTCTCAGTTTCGGAGGAGGCCCTGTTATAGCCTACAAACGGGCGAGTCAGAAGGAGCGAACAAGGACAAAGCCAACGGTAAATATCAGCTCACCAGGGGTTGGCACGTCGCCCGCACCGACGGATGGGTGAGAGGAGCCCGGCAGACCCTGAAAGGTTTCTCCCTCGAGGGTCTCAAGAGATTTTCCCAGTCCGTGGGAAGCCGGCGGGCGGGGGGTTTCCGGAGGTGGGCGGTCCGGACCTGGGGAACTAGTGACCTTCTCAGGCGACAAACTAGGGGGGCGATCCTCTCCCCCGTTCCCCACCTCTTCACGAGGAATCGCCTGCAAAACAAAAGGTCAGAGGTACAGCGATAATCCGCGGAAGGTCACGTACCCCAGGGACGACCTCAACATCCGCCGCCGAGCTGGAGCCCGTACATTCACCCGCCAGAGACCGCATAACGATCTTTCCCTTCGCCGGCCTAAAGAGAGGGCCGGGAGACCCACGCGCTAGCCAAGGGGCGGCCTCGAGTGCCTCCTCCTGAGTCTTCAGGCCCGCTGCCGCCAGGCGAGCTCGCACCTCTTCGCTGACCGGCATCAAGAGACCAGTCTGTTCAAGAAAAATGAGGGGATCTGGGGAGCCCCCCTCCTGGGCTCAGCGGTATATTTATAGCCGGACAGTGGGGGCCCACCAGAAGATTCCCTGCCAGCTCAGCACAAGCACTCGCCAAACACGCGGGTTGGATGATTCTTTCCGAGCTTGAATCAAGCTCAAAAAGAGCGGGGATTGTGTACAACCCCGTGTCCGGCGAGTGGGTCCCATAAGGGAGGCGAGCAGACCTTGCCCCGCGGCCCGCATCCGAGCGTCAAACAGATATGCGGCAGAAGGGCTGGCCGGCTCCCGACCATTTCAGGCGAGCGAGCTGACGAGGCAAGCGAGCGGGTCGCGCGAAGAGTCCTTGGCCAAAGCAGACGAGTTTGGCGACCCGCGACTGGCGAGCCGATCGAGAGTCGCAGTGGCCGCTGGTCTGCCTCGTCATGCGACCTGGCCGCCGGTCCGCCCCGGCAGCTGAAGTCAGGTCACGCCCGCCTCCCGCGAAGAAGGATTGGAGGAGAGTTGACTCCCCAGGACTGCGCATAGCCCATCAGAACAGCGGAGTTTGGCTGTTGGCAGACCAGGTTGGACTGCGCATAGCCCATCAGAACAGCGGAGTTTGGCTGTTGGCAGACCCAGCTAAGGGCCTTTTGGTATTTTCAGGTCAGTTATTTTGTTTATTGGCAGTTCAGGTTCCAAAAAGCTATAAATAAGACCCAAGGGGTACCTTAGAGGACACGTTTTCAGTGCCTCCTTACTCTCATTCTCCAGTGTTCTCTGAGAGTACCTTAGCTCGGCTTCTGGCTAAGGAGGGGAAGCGCTCAGAGATCTTCCGGGTTTGTGGTGGGACCTCCCTGCCGAGCCCTTGGGTCTATTCTTTCTTGTATCTTTCGTTGTTTTTCTTGCAGGAGCAAAGTAGGCGCGAGACCACCCCTTCCCCAAGGGTCGAACTCCACAAGAGGCCGGTTTCCGGTTTCAACAATTCATCCTTGGACTGAGAGGAGGATGACTTAGTTCTCCACTGCTTCTTCTTCAAAAATCTCTGAAATTGCCTTGTTAAGACAACAAAGTCCTCATCAGAATGATTGTTGTCTGAGGTGTGACTATCAAAACTTTCAGAGATCACTTCTGCAGCTTTCTTAGGAGGAGATGGAGACATCCTCCTGTACTTTCTTGTGACTTCTACCTTGAAGGCCACTGACTTTTCTCTATGGTCAACTTTAGTACTTTTCTCTTCCTCCTTTCTGGCCATGAGTTGCATTTCATAAGAAAGCAATTTGCCAAATAATGTTGGAGCAGAGATTTTTGCCAGTCTGGCCACTTCCCTGATGGCACAGATCTTGGTGTCTCAATCCTTAGTCAAAGATCTAAGGAATTTATCATTCAACTCATATATACTAAAGATCCTTCCATATGACATTAGTTCATTCACAATTCTGAAGAACTTCTTATAACATTCAGTGATGATGTCTGATTTGCTTTGTCTGAAGCTCTCATATTCCTGATTAAGCATTGACTTTCTATCTTGCCTAACTTCTTCTAATCCCTCCATGTAGACTATCAATGTGTCTCACATCTCCTTGGAGGTTTTACAGTGAATCAGATTTTGGAATGTTGAGTCATCTATGGCACTCACTATAATATTCTGAGCTCTCTTGTCCATAGTAGCCAAGATAATCTCATCCTTAGTCATTTCTGAAAAGTCTTTTGGTGTCCTCTGATTAGCATCAAGAACTGAGACTTTCATTGGAATATAAGGCCCTTCCTTAACAGTTATATATATTCTTGGATCAGATGTTTACATAAACAATCTGACCCTTTCTTTCTATATTCCAAAGATTTCTTTCCTGCATATAGGCAACTTCATGGAATCAAGTTCCTTATGATTTTCTCCTGAACCCATCTTTTCTAATTTATTCTGCCTCACAGATCTTACTCAGACTGTTAAGTCTATCTTTGAGTAACCTCGCTTTGATACCACTTGAAAGAATTTGTTTCAAGATAACCTAAACACCTAGAGGGGGGTGAATAGGTTCAATTCATTTTTACTCTAAGGCAGAATATTAATTCAGTTAATCAAATAGAATCAAACAGTTCTACAGCTACCACATCACAGAAATCACAATATCACACACAATCACAAATGGCACACAGATTTATAGTGGTTCCCCAAATGATGGGTACATCCACTTTCCCCCTTCGCCTATCTAGCAGTGTGCTAGATTCGGCCTAACTTCTTTCTTCCTTCTCAGATCCACAGATCTTACAGCTCAGAACCCAGTCAAGGTTCCTACAACTCAGAGTGAGTCCACACTCCTACAACTCAGGCAATTAAGCCCTATCTCAGCCTTCACCCAGGCCTACAACTCAGAGAATTAAATCTCCTACCTCAGGCACACAACTCTACCTCAGCCTTCCCAAGGCCTACAACTCAGAGATGTAAATCTCCTACCTCAGGCACACAACCCTACTTCAGCCTTTATAAATTAGGCTTACAACTCAGATCAATAATGATCTTACGAAAAAATAATATAAAATAAGTTTTATCTTTCACCCAAGTTGAGAGAGAATGGGTAGAAAGTTTTCTTGATCTGTTCTTGAAGAATCTGATTACACAGAAATCAACCTGTCTTTGGGTTTCTTCAAAGCATCTTGAATCTGAACACACTAATGTTGAATTTCTTGAAGTTGATCTTCAATCAGCTTTCTTCTTAAAATCCAGAAATTAATCTAAATTCTTCTTTGCAGATTAGTTCAGGATCTGCTCTTAAGAGAATAGTTGATGATAGTTTCTTTCTTCAGTTGAATTGTTGGAGCTCTCTCTCTACAAATTCTTTTGAAGATATTTTGAAATTCTTCACTTAGATCCACTTGAAATCTCTGACTGGATTTTCTTGTGTATGTTGGATCTTCTGTTGTAATTGTATTTTGTGTACTTCATCGTTGTTTTCAGTTGATAGAATCTGTATTTATATAGACTTCATCCAAGGTTATCGGCTGATTCGGTTGCTAACCAACTTCTGACAGTTGCAGTAGACTTGTTGGTTATGACAGTTGTCAAGTCTCTAGTCACTTCTTGAAACTTTGTCTCTGTCAGCAAAGTGTCGAGTCTGAACTTCACATGTGTCGACACAAGTAGACTAAGTGTCGACACAATCCTTGGTGGTGTCGACACAGCTCTCATGGTGTCGACACTACTTCTCGGCATAGCTTCTATAAGAATGTGTCGACACAAGTCCTGTGTGTCGACACAGTCACTTCTTGTCTTGACACAATTAACTTAGAAGAAATTTGGGTGTGTGTGTCGACACAAGTCCTGTGTGTCGACACAGTTGATGTCGACTGAACTTTCTGTGTGTCGACACAAGTCCTGTGTGTCGACACAGTTGATGTCGACTGAACTTTTTGTGTGTCGACACAAGTCCTGTGTGTTGACACAATTTCTTCTGGTGTCGACACAGCTTTTCTAAGTGTCGACACAATTGACTCCAGGTGTCGACACAGCTTTTCTCAAGTGTCGATACAAGTCTTCACAAGTGTCGACACAGCTTCTTCTGGTGTCGACATATGAACTTAGAAACTTTTCCTGCATATTCTTAACCTGCACATATAAACTCAAAACAACATCAAATACACCTTGATGAATATCATTGAGCTAAGTGAGGCTTCTCCAAATCTGATACACATTTTCCAATGTACCCAACACATCTTATAATGCTTAAGCTGTGGCGTATGTATGTTGTGGGGCCCCGGCCAGACCCATATTATACGGTCATTACAGGGGAGGTGTTATAGCTCCGAGGGTAAATGCGACTCAAATATATGAAGCACTTGCTCAACTGTCGGATCTACAGAATCTCGAATTAGCGAAGGTCATGGATCTTCTAGGTGTCAGTCAACTAAAGTTTGATACGTTCATGACACTGCCAAATCACATGAGGACAACGTGGCTTCACTTGCAGTTTTATGACTTGTGAGTACATGATCATGTCGTGTTTTTGTTTATTCGCAGTTTGTTGTTGTATTTCTACTTTCAATGTTTAGCGGGCTGTCATATATTATTAACTTTTGGATTTATGTTCTTAGTTTTATGCATTGTACTAAAATATTTCATGTTTGATTACTCTTTAGTTATTATTGTTACTATGTTTATGTTTCTTTGAAGTGGTTTCTTAACTTTATGTTTTAAAATTTGTGTTATGTGTAAAATTTTAAACTTCTAAACAGAATTTTTGATTTCATGCAATTCCTATCGATGAATTCCATCATGCATCTGAACTCCATAATTGGTCAATTCCAATTCATACAGCCGAACAGTAGAATTGGAATTCACCAAAATCATAATTCCTACAATTTTTTGGAATTGATCAAATCCAATTCCTTAATTCCATTTCCTGCAAAAGAAACAGACCTTTACGGTCTGTTCGGCCCCCTGGAATTTGAATTACAGAATTGGAATTCATCTAGTTCTAATTCCTGTGAGAATTGGAATTGATTTGAATTTCAATGCAGTTGTTCGGCTGCATGATAAATTTCTAGAATTGGAATTGGAATTTGTTTACAATTTTTTTTCTCATGTCTGCACGATCGAGCGACATGACAATTTAAAGTTGGAGTCTTGTGCCACTCGGGACGAAGTTATTGCAACAAAACAAGCGTTGGAGGGAGCGGTTTCAAGATAGGGAGGCGGCGGTATCGGACGACATCAGTTAGCGATGGTGAGATAGGGAGGCCGCGGTGAGATCGGCCGGCGACAGCGAGATCGGGCGGCGGCGGGGAGATCGCGCGGTGGCGACGAGATCGGACGGCGACGGTGAGATCGGGCGGCGGCGGCGAGATCGGGCAACGATGATGGGATCTGCCAACGACGACCATAGTAAAAAAACTAAATTCCACGAAATATCCGTCTTTTCCCCTAACAATTTATCATAGTACAAAATTGAATTCCATAGAATTGGACTCATTTCTATTTCGAGGAAACTCCTAACATCCGAATACTATAATTGAAATTTTGTTGCCCCAATTTCAATTTCAGGGAACGGACCGTTAGGGTTTTCCCGTCGCTCAGTTTTTCGCAAAATGGTTGTGTTGCGCCACTCCTGGATCGGAAGAAAAATCTTATCGATCTGTGTTATACTGCACCGCAATTCCATCACCGTCGCTGATCTGAATCTGGGAGAGAAATAGTTCCCGATGTTCCCGTCCCCTCCTGTTTTGCATTTTTCCTGTGCGGCTACTATTTTCCATGTGATTTCTCCCGCAAATCCAGTCATTATTCCGCGACAGAAGACTTTTTCTTCGTTGGATCTCTGTGTGGTTCAGACGAAGATCGTCCCTGTTGAAAGATTGGTAAGCTGCCAATTATCTCTGCACTGCTCGCGTTCTTCCACTGGTTTCCCGGTGTTCTCTGTCGTCGCTCCTGGGTAAAATCGTGGATCCCGCCGTCATCGATCGCAAGGATGAGAAGTGTCGTCGTTGTTCTCTGGTTTTTCGCTTCTTCTCTAGACGATCAAGAAGAGTCCAATATTTCCTTTTGGGTGTTTCTTCCACCATTTCTCGCGAGTTTCTTCGGTTTTCATCTCCTCTGTAGCAAATCCAGCCGCCGCCTGTAGATCTGGATTTCTTACTACATGTGAATGAGACATTGGTCACAGATCTACTAGATCTTGCCGTCTGAACCAACTCCAACGCCGATCCTTGACATTGCAGCTAGTAGAAGGTTTTCCGCCGGTCTGTTGCACGTTTTCCTTGGATCGAAGAGGATTCCATTCATGGCAGCCCAATTTTTTGGATTATTATCTAGATCGGTCTATGAAGATCTCTTGTTTCTTTTGGCGGTGTTGCATGATACTCTGTTGTTCTGTTTCTGGAATGGCTGTTTGCTGCTGTTCAGATCTAGGTCAAAGGGTTCAGACCCACACTCTCTTGAACCTGCTTCAAGACCAATTCCTACATCACAGAAATTCAAATTTTACTGGGCTTTATAGGGCTTAGGTGAAGAGGAGCAAAATTCTATATCTCTAGATTGAATCCGAGGACATTTTCCCATATCCGCACGAATCAGGCGACGTCCTTCTAGTTTTTGTGCTCAAAACAAATTCAACATGTTGAAGAAAAGTGCACTCGACATCATCATGTTGTAGTCCTTCGATGCCAATGACTTCCTCAATTGGAAGTTGCATGTCCAACTGAAAATGAAGAAAGGTGAGATTTTCTACATCGCTATGAGCAATTTCTCCATGACCCCTGAGGATGTGGATGAATATCAGTGGAACAAGGACAAGGATTTTTCCAGGGACTATCTTGTAACACTCTCATCTGTCATGTATGATATAACAGAAGGTCCGTCTGGGACCCCACATCATATTTCATGGACAGTCTGTGGAGTTACGCATTGAAACCAAACCAAACGTGAATCCTAACTTAGAGTGCTTTCTAGCGGAAGTATTAAAAATAATAAGAACTCAACCACGTGAATGTCCACTAAAAAGAGTAGAAATGTTAACCAAAATACACAAAAGAGTCTGACCTTAAGGCCTTACAAATTGTTTTCATTACATTAAAGTGTCTTGTATATATCAGCACGTATGCCGACAACACATGAAAGTAGTAAAGAAGCTTTGTTTGGCCTTTGAGGGCCGACATAATGCAAAGGGCTTCAGCCCGCTACTTTTCGCTTGGCTCCCCAGCATCTGCATGAGAATAAACCACAAAGATGTGACAAACAAGAAAACAGTTAACTTTAGTTGACCAAATTATAACGAGCCCGTCCCACACCCGGGGCGACGGTGTTCCTTCCCTGCAGGTAAACAACATGTACATATAATGTCAATAGAACGTGAAATTTAAGCACCATTCATCACAGACGTTGGCACAACCGGCCACACGTCCCGTGCACTCAGGGTATATTATCAGTGTACCAGACATAACCAAGGTCCCACCTCCGCACTTAGTGATGGTCGACATTCTTTTGAGCATTACTAGTCTTTTCGGTCCGAAGCCTAAGACTCTCTCCTATTGCTACGACAAAGTCAAAGACGATCTCCAAGATTCACCTCAATGATTCACTCCAAGTCGAACGACATAGGGCTAGGTACAGTTCAGCTCTTTCTCGTTGCTCAAATCATCGGACGCAACAAGTCACGACGCGGTTCAGCCTCCCCTTTCTCATTCACAACAATACATAACTATGTTATGTTCCAAGGCTGGCTCTCACGACCACCATAGCGGAGCACTCTAAGCTCTCAACTAAACATACCGGCCCCGAGTCTCCACGAGACAGGCCTCACAAAAACTCCCTGGGAGTTACGACCGGCGGTAGCGCTACCGTCGCACGGTAGGGGACAAAACACGCATTCTTCCCCAGAACTTGGGTATTTTCCTGGGGGCCATCTCCAGTACTCTCTTTACAACGACCTGCATACCCCGCGACTCCAGAACTACTCGTTTAACCATGGAGTCTTCTTCGGCCCGCAAATCAACAAGATAATCATCTCCAATCCATACCAACCTGTCTGGATGGACTTCACACAATATGCATATTCCGTACTTCGATTCTGGATTCTAAATGCAAAGGTAACGGGGATACCACCGATCAACCTGTCGGGAGAATCGCTTCCACATGCTCGTGGAGTGTCTACCCTTACAAGACTAAACAAAGGACTTCACATGTCCAAGGAGGAAGATTGTTACCCTTGAGATTTATTTTGGCGCCATGGATGAGAAACTAGCCGGAGGAAACAATCGCAATGGGCTCGTCTTCGCGGATCTGAACTTGGCTCATGACTCGAAGCTCTGAAGCTCGAACAATGGCGGAATCTCCTTCCTCTTCCTTGCTCTCCCCTCTCTCCACCGCTTAGAAAGAGAATGCCTTAGGTTAGAATGAGAGATAACTCCCCATCCCACGGACCTAAACAAACAGAAAACACAGCCCACCGTTGGATCGTGACGAATGGCCATGATTCAAAACGGTTCTTTGTACAGAGCGCTGCCGCCACTCGGTAAGGAGATACCACCGCGCGGTAACCCCTATCGGTGGCTTCTCCAGCATGCTCACCGTTCAAATTCTCCAATCATATGCCAACATGTGGTCGCGTCGTAACTGTCATGCTATTGTTGCACGGTACCTAACTACCGTTGCGCCGTAGGTGATGCGTCGTATCATGATGACGCTTATGATGAAAGATTTCTACCGCCATGCGATATCGCTATCGTCGGGCGATATCGCTGCCGTCGGGCGGTGCCTCACAGAGAGGCATGCCAATTAAATTGGCTATGCTACCACCTACGTTAGTACTACCGCCAAGCGATAGCTCTCAAAGAGCTATACCTGGTGAAATCTAGGGTGTTACAATTCTCTCCCCCTTAAAGAAATTTCGTCCCAAAATTTAATCGTATAGGAGACAATAAAGAAGTACAAAACACATACAAATTTGTACCTCAACGGAACAGTTCAGAGAAGTCCTCAAGCATGGTTTACTTGCGCTCCCATGTGAGCTCCTCACTACTACAATTATCTCATCGGACTTTGAGCATCATAATCACCTTATTCCGTAACTTCTTGATCTCCGTGTCTTCGATTCGAATGGGCTTGACCTTCATCTCTAACCCACTTTCAATCGGAACTTGATCAACAACAACCACCTGAGTAGGCAATTTCTATAACTTGCTCAGCACAGATATATGAAACGCATCATGTAATTCACTCAGTTCTGTCGAAAGAGCGAGCCGATAAGCAGCCTCACCAACACACTTCATGATCTCAAATGGCCCAAGGTATCTCAGACTCAGCTTCTTCAAGTGTCAAATCCTCGACAAGCCCTTAAACGGTTTGATCTTTAGATAAACCAAGCCGCCCACGACGAACTCGACATTCCAGTGCTTAACATTGCAGTACTTTGCCTACCTATCTTAAGCAACCAGGAACCATTCTCAAATCAAATGTATCGTCGAAGTCGCATCTTTGATGTCCTTACAAGCTTCAATTCACCTGCTTCTACCCAATCCAACGGGGTACGACCCTTCCTACCATATAAGGCCTCATAAGGCGTCATTTGAATACTTGCTTGGTAGTTATTATTATAGGCGAATTTGATCATAAAGAGATGATCCTCCCACCTCTTCCCGAAATCCAGAGTGCACATGCGAAGCATATCTTCCGCCGTCATGTTTGCCCTCTCGGTTTGACCATCAGTCTGAGGATGAAAGGTCGGGCTGAACTTCAGCATGGTACCCAATAGTTGGTGAATAAACTTCCAATCGCTAGACGTGAAGTGTCTGTCTCGGTCACTAACGATGCTATGGAGCACACAGTGCAATCATACGATCTGTCCAACATAAAGTTTAGCTAACTTTTCCACTGAATCGTCTCTTCGATTTGGAATGAAGCGTGCTACTTTTGTCAACCTGTCCACGATTACCCAAACAGAATCATTATCACATTGCGATCTCGGCAAACCGTGCATGAAATCCATAGATATATCATGAAACTTCCATTCTGGTATTGATAACAACTTCAAGAAACCACCGGGACCTTGACATTCCGCCTTCACTAGGGTACAAGTCTGTCACTTCACCACATAGAGCGACCAAGTTCTCCTGTCTGATTCTTCCTTATCAACATATTGAGAGTTAAAGCAATTCTCGAAAATTTCTCTATGAAGCGCCTATAATAATCGGCAAGTCCAAGGAAACTCCTGACTTCTGCTATAGAAGTAAGTACATGCCACTCTTGTATCATAACTATCTATGCCGGATCTACAACAACACCCTCTCCACAAACTACATGACCAAGAAAAACCACTGAAGGTAGCCAAAACTCATACTTAGAGAAATTGGCATATAGTTGATTCCTCCTTAGGTTTTGTAGAACCAATCTCAAATGATTCGCATGTTCCTCTTCCGACAGAGAGTATACCAGTATGTCGTCAATATAGACGATAACAAACATGTCCAAATACTCTCTAAAGATCCTGTGCATCAAGTCCATAAACACCTATGACACATTAGTGAGCCCAAAAGGCATTACAGTAAGTTCATAATGCTTATAGCGTGTGCCAAATGTTGTCTTGGTAATATCACTTTCCCTGATCCTCAACTGGTAATAGTCGGACTTTAAATCCAACTTTGAATAGACGGTTGATCCAGCCAGCTGATCAAAAAGATCATCGATTCTCGGAATCAGATGCATGTTCTTCTCCGTCAGTTTGTTCACTTCATGGTAGTCAATGCATAGACGCAAGCTTTCGTCCTTCTTCTTCACAAAGAGTGCCAGTGCACTATAAGGTGACATACTTGGATGTATATAGCCTTGCCCTAGAAACTCATGTAACTGAACCTTCAGTTCCTCCATCTCCTTTGGCGCCACACAGTACGATGAGTGTGACACAGGTTTCACACCTGACAACAACTCAATAGCAAAGTCGATCTCTTACTGAGGTGGGATCCCAGGGAGATCCTTAAGAAAAACATTCGCAAATTCCGACACAATAGGGACGTCACTTAAACTGGACTTCAGCTCTACAACCTCCAATAGCGTGAAGAATAACTCTGCACCCTTCTGAACCGCCTTGGCCACTTGGAGAGTAGACATCAGTGTCTTGCTCGATCCTTGAATACCAGCAAATTTAGTCTCGCGTTTGGTATTCTGCCCCAGTGTGACTTCCTTTGAGTTGCAATTAATGTAGGCACACTGCTCCGAGAGCCGGTCCATGTCAAAGATTACATTAAACTCAGAAATAGGCAGTATAAATGCTTCCAATAAAAAATCACGACTTCCTATCTGCACTTGAATACAACAGGACCTATATGCATGCATCACACACCCATTAGGTAGAAATATATCCAATCTATCCTTCGACACAGAAGAAGGTACTTTGATACGCAACACAAATTCCTCAGATAGAAAGGAGTGAAAAGCCCCTATATCGAACAGTGCTCTCACCGAATAGTTCAAGATTAGCACAAAGCCTAATATAAACAAGTTATACACAAGCAATGCACAAGGTAACAAGTATATCAAGCAATAAAATCTACATACTAAACCGTACATGTCACCACGTCACTTTGCTTTATGGCCTCCTATTGGCCGAGATTATATACTTTGGGTTGTGCTGGAGTATAATGGGATGCAGTTGATTCCACTATCTTGTACTTCTCAGCATAAGATGCTCTTGTCGTTTTCTCCATCTTTGGAGGTCCACTCGAACAACCGCGGGTTGTGTCCCAGCTTGCCACAAGTATAATAATGAATTGGCCCTCACCCAGAAGTTGCTCCAGATACAACAGAAGGAGTTGGTCCAGATTATTTAAACTTCTTGTTCCATCTCCGATGACCAGTCTTTGAAGAGCTCGGTACCTTGAACTCTGGCTTCTTCACAGCCAAGTCCTTCTTGCCTTGGACTCTTTTCAAATCCTATTCCAGGGATCGGTCAGAAAACACTACGTTATTGGACCAGAGAGAATCAACCTCAGATCATCTGGTAGTCTTTCATAAAATTTGTTCGTCTTGCGTTCCCCGTCAGCAAAAGTAGCGCCCGCATACCGACCCAACGTTGTAAACTCATGTAAGTAGTCATCCACATACCTCTCACCCTGAGTTAACCTCTGAAATTGACTCTCCATAGCAATCCTTTGATCAAATTGGAGATACCTTGCCAGAATAACACTCAAGAACTCCTCCATTGAGAACTCGAACAGTTGCCTTCCAGCAAACTGATGTAGTTCCAGTTCATCCCACCAGAGTCTTTCCTCACCTTCCAAGAGAAAGGTACCCACAGAAACCTTCTATCTCTTCCCCGTCTCCGTCGCAGTCAATATTCTCTTTATTCTCGAGAGACCATCTTTGACCTGAGTGGGGGATCTAGTTCCCTCAAACATTGGAGGGTGGAAGCTCATAACGTGCTTCAGATTCTTTTACATCATTCGCCTGATCGTTAAACGCTCATCTGGTACTTGTCGCATAGCCATAGGCTCAACTATGGGTCTATTTGGGACAGCTCTGGCGGCTAGAGAAGCTCTTTCCCAGCCGCCAGAGCCGGTATTGGGTCTGTTTGAGACAACTCTTTAATGCAATCGCTGTTTGAAGAGCCGCTCCCAGAGCTCTTTTCCGGAAGCCCCTCCCCCCTGCGTTCAGCGCTCTAAAAAATTGCGGATGTTATTACCCCCCCCCCCCCCTTGCGGCTTTCTTCTCGATCCTGCATCCCTTCCTTCTCCCTGATCCCGCCGCTATTTCTTCTTCCCGATCGCAGAACACAGGCGACATCGTCGGCCGCTCTTTCTCCTTCTCCCGAACACAGGCGACATCGCCGGCCGCGATGGCAGAGCTTCTTCCCGATCAGCCGTCTTCTCCAGCCCGAGCATCGGCGACAGCAAAGATTGAGGAAAAGGAGCCCTAGCATCGGTCGTCTTCTCCAGCCCTAGCTTCCGTCGGCCCGGCTTCGCACGAACTGCTATGAAATCCAGCTTGAACAAGTACTCCAGTGGGTTGGATTCCGGCTCTCTCTTCCTCGTCCCTCTTCTATCGGCGGTAATTTTTCCCCTTGTGGCCTTCTCCCACGCCTTTGGCTTAAATCATGAAGTTTTGGGGGGTTTGGATTTATATGTGTTTTTTTGGTTTTGTAGGGATGTGTGTGTGTGTGTGTGTGCATGTATATAAATTGTTTGTGTGTGTGTTTGTGTGTTTGTTTGTTTGTTTGTGTGGTTTTGTAGGGATGTGTATGTGTTTTTATGTATGTTTGTGTGTGTATATGGATGGATGTGTGTATGTGTGTGTGTGTGTGTGTGTGTGTGTGTGTGTGTGTGTGTGTGTGTGTGTGTGTGTGTGTGTGTGTGTGTGTGTGTGTGTGTGTGTGTGTGTGTGTGTGTGTGTGTGTGTGTGTGTGTGTGTGTGTGTGTGTGTGTGTGTGTGTGTGTGTGTGTGTGTGTGTGTGTGTGTGTGTGTGTGTGTGTGTGTGTGTGTGTGTGTGTGTGTGTGTGTGTGTGTGTGTGTGTGTGTGTGTGTGTGTGTGTGTGTGTGTGTGTGTGTGTGTGTGTGTGTGTGTGTGTGTGTGTGTGTGTGTGTGTGTGTGTGTGTGTGTGTGTGTGTGTGTGTGTGTGTGTGTGTGTGTGTGTGTGTGTGTGTGTGTGTGTGTGTGTGTGTGTTATTGATTGTATATTGTGTGTGTGTGTGTGTTATTGATTGTATATTGTGTGTGTGTGTGTGTGTTATTGATTGTATATTGTGTGTGTGTGTGTGTGTGTGTTATTGATTGTATATTGTGTGTGTGTGTGTGTGTGTGTGTTATTGATTGTGTATGTGTGTGTGTGTGTTATTGATTTTGTGTGTATGTAATTGATTGTGTACGTGTGTGTGTGTGTGTTATTGATTGTGTATGTGTGTATGTGTGTGTGTGTGTTTGTGTGTGTCTGTGTGTGTGTGTGTGTGTTTTTGTATGTGTGTGTGTGTGTGTGTGTGTGTGTGTTATTGATTGTGTGTGTGTGTGTTTGTGTGTGTGTGTGTGTGTGTGTGTGTTATTGATTGTGTATGTGTGTGTGTGTTTTTGATTGTGTGTGTGTGTGTTGTTGATGTATGTTTGTTTGTGCATGTGTGTGTGTGTGTTTTTGATTGTGTATTTGTTTGTGTTTTTTGTTTGTGTATGTGTGAGTATGTGTGTGTATGTGTGTGTGTGTGTGTGTGTGTGTGTGTGTGTGTGTGTGTGTGTGTGTGTGTGTGTGTGTGTGTGTGTGTTGTGTGTGTTTGATTGTGTATGTGTGTTTTTGATTGTGTATGTGTGTGTTTTTGATTGTGTATCTGTGTATGTGTGTGTGTGTGTTTTGATTTTGTATGTATGTATGTTTGTGTTGATTGTGTATGTCTATGTGTATATTTGTGTGTGTATTTTTTATTGTGTATGTGTGTGTGTGTGTATTGTGTGTGTGTATTGTGTGTTTTTTTATTGTGTATTTGTGTGTGTGTTTTTGATCTAGTATGTGTGTGTGTATTTGGTTATTGGGTGTTTTTGATTGTGTATGTGTATGTGTGTGTGTATTTGTGTAAGTGTGTGTATGTTTGTGTGTGTATTTGGTTATGGGTGTTTTTTGATTATGTATTTGTTTGTGTTTTTTGTTTGTGTATGTGTGAGTATGTGTGTGTATGTGTGTGTATGTGTGTGTATGTGTGCGTGTGATTTTGATTGTGTACGTGTGTGTGTGTGTGTGTGTGTGTGTGTGTGTTTGATTGTGTTTGTGTGTGGCGTATGTTATTTTAATAATTGTTATTATAATTAGTAATTGTTAGGCTAGGAATTTGATTAGTAATTGTTATTTTAATTACGATTTAGGGTATAGCATAATGGTAAAACCAAAGGAAGGAGGAATCGTAGCGAGTTGGGAGTTGATGCGTAAAACATCATCTCACGGATTACAATTCTAATAGGCAAGTGTACCTATAATTTTATAGTATAGTGATATAAATAAATCAAGGTCGTATAAAAACTCGGGGCAGACAAGTACTATTACTCACAACGACTCTATTATCCTACCGAACGATTGATGGGTTTTGAAAATGAAAATGAACTAAGCTTAATTAAAAGAGAAATATAATATTGTGAAATAGTGCTCGATCGACGATTCACTTTGAAATAAAATAACAGAATAAATTAATTTAACATTTGCAATTCTATTAAGACCGTGACGGATCCAAAAATAAGAAATAATTTCGCTAGAGCACTAAATCTCCTAACTTCTAGACGTTTTGACCGAAATCTCTTTGCAAATCAAAAGGCCTAAAATCGCATTATCGAGGTGACCCGCACTATTGGATTTGACTCCAATCCGGAGGATTTACGTCGTCCTATCTCTAGGATTGCGTGCAACTTCTTCCTTTCTTGAGTGATCTTTCACATTCACGAGACTCTCGGCTACTCAAATATGAGATCGGAATCTACTACCGTATACTAGAAATACGGAGTCGATAAGAAATAAATCAAGGTCAGATCAAAAATAAAAAAAATACAAATGCAAACATAAAATAAAAGATGCGTTATTTCATCGCAAAGTTCATCGCGATCGGGCACACAAAACACAATTACCTAAGCATTATATAAAGAGAAAAAGGAAACATTCATATTCATTAAGAAAAGAAAATAAGAGTACATAACAAGACTAAGATAACTATTACATGAAGAAATAAGAGAAGACAACAAGAAAGAAATACAACTACAAGAAAGGAATACCACTACTAGAAATTCTCTAACTCTCCACACCCTTTTATGCTTGAGACAAGGGTTCCTTTTATAGATGAGGGGGGAAGGTTCTAGATGGAGAAAATGAAGAGACAAAGGGGGTGGCCGGCCAAAGCATGGAGAAGGGGTGCATGAATGGTTTAAATAAGGGGGAGAGAGAAAGGCTAAGTGCAATGCATTTTACCTTAAAGAAAAATAAAATGACATATAAAATTAAAATAGAAAAAGAGGGGGATGGATGAGAAATAAAGAGGAGAGAAAATAATAAAGGGGAGAGAGAGGGGATGAATGAGGGGGCCGGCCATGCATTAAATGGGGAGCCATGCAAGGTGGCTGGATGCATACATCATGGTTTTGGGCTTGAAGAGGAGCTCAAAATTGAGTAAATTTAACTAGGACTCAAAATTGAGTAAATTTAACTAGGACTCAAAAATTGAGTAAATTTAACTTAAAAGAAAGTTAAGGAAGAATGCAACCTACTACTTATGCTCTCCCAATATTTTAATTTAAAATCTAAGACAATAATATTGGCTAAGGGGTTTGGGGAGGAAATCAACATGAAGAGGTCTTTGATTGGAGGTGATCATCATTATTTTTTCACACCCCACCAAAAGTTTTAAATAAAATATATATGTAATACCAGAAAATGATAGACTAACATTCTATCACTTCCCACGACATATATGAACTTTTAATTCCTCTCTTCATCTGGGTTGCATATGTTTACCAGAGAATAAGGAACTAACATCTCCTTATTCTCATGACATATGATCTAACAATAAAAAGAAAAAGGAAGGAGTTAAATAAAATTTTAGAAAATAAACTAAAATACTAGAGAGCAACTACTAGTAGATTGAGATTTCCTAAGAATCTAAAAGCATGAGGTAATAATAATTAGAATCCAAAATTGTTAAACAAAAATACTACAAAATTGAAACTATTTAAAATAAAAGAGAAAAAAGTGCTAAATAAATTACTCTAAGCAAATTAAAACCATAAGATAATTCTCAAAACTAAATCACTAAATATTAGATTTAACTAAACATGATTAAACAAAAGATTAGCAAATCAAAAATAGTAAAAATGCTTATAAACAAACTCAAACAAAATTTCTAAAAACAACAAAAAGACTAAGTAAGAGGTTTATTATATTTTTGGATTTTTCTAAGATTTTTCATTTTTTAAAAATTTCGAAATCTGATTTTTGGAATTTTTGATTTTTTTAGGTTTTGCTTTTTCTAGCTTTTTTGGATTTTTGATAAACCTAAAGAGGAAAATAGAACTCCTAAGATGCTTAATATAGTAAAAAAAAGAAATTTTCTTGTTGTTTTTTTTTTAATTTTAAAGTTCTTAAAAACAAACATTTTTTTGAAAAACTTAAAACGAAAGGAGATTTTTTTTTTATTTTTGGGAAAAAGAGAAATTAAAAAGAAAAGAAAAAGAGCGAAGCCCTCCCCCAGGCTTAAATTTTGCATTGTCCTCAACGAAAAATAAAAACAAGAAAGAAAAAGGAAGAAGAAAAGGGAGGGGGGATGCAATAAAGTAAATACTTAAAAAGAAAACGACTTTCCCGGATTTGTAAGACCGACTGCAGATATCGCTCCCCAGGCTTAAACTTTGCATTGTCCTCAATGAAAAATAAAAACGAGAAAGAAAAAGGAAGAAGGAAAGGGAGGGGGATGCAATAAATTAAATACTTAAAAAGAAAATGACTTCCCTGGATTCGTAAGGATGAGTGCAAATGTCGCTCCCCCAGGCTTGAGCTGGACACCGGCGCAAGCCTAAGGAAGAGAAGAAAGGATGGAGCCAAACGAGCCGCCGGGGGCATTATTCCTGCAAAACAAAAGAAGCAAACAAAAGGAAAAAGAAAGAACAAAAAGTGATAAGCAAGGGGTGTCTCCCAAAAGCGCTCTTTGTTTAACGTCGTCTGAGCCCAACGTTATTGGTTAGCTAAATGGATAATAAAAAGTAAAGTGAAGTGGTAACTCCCTAAGTATGCACTTAGGAGAGTAAATTAAAAAAAAAGTGAAGAATTGCACCGACATGCGGTGAAATCTTCAAGGGAATGACTCCCAAAAAGGAACAGATGGAGTTATAGAAGATCTTCGCCGTAAAGAAAATGAAAAAGAAGGGGTCGTCAAAAGAAGAAGAGGAAAAAGAAAAAGAAATATAAAGAGGAATAAAAGAAGGTGAAAAAGAAGTTTCATTAACGGAAAGTTCACAAGGAGAAGGAGAATCTTGTAAAATTTAGGGAGAAGGAGGGGTAGAAAGAACGAAAGAAGAATTATCTAAAATAAAAAAAGAAGATTCGCTAAAAATAGAAAAATTTGGAACAGTTGAAATGAAATCACAAACGTCTTTAGAAGGAGAATTAAGAGACGTCTCGTCATCCTCAAAGGGTAAGAAGCACGCCGGAATATCCATAGGGGTGTCATCCAAAGGAGGAAGGAAACAATCCGGAATATCCAAATAGTTATCCTCCTCGAGAGGAAAAAGACAAGCCGAGATATCCGGTGACTCATTACAGGAAGAAATTGGAGGAGACGGAGATGGAGAAGAAGACGGAGAAAAACGACGCGGCCTCATGAGAAAAATAACTCATAATAGTTTTGAAATACGAATTAATATTATCAAGAGAAGTTTGCAATTCAAAATACTCATTATCGATTGAATTAAAATTTAGAGGCACGTCGCTTTGCGGGGCAAAATCATGCGAAAAATAATACGGGTTCCCCACCTCCCAAGTAGGATAAAAATTGGAGTAAGGGTCAAATTGGCCACTTTGACCTGCTCCAGAAAAATTGAAATCAAAAGATGGAGGGGTTCCCGAAAGACATTCAGAATAAAAGTGGTCGGGCGACCCGTAAAAATTACAAAAAGCGCCAAAAGAAGACGATTCCATAAAAAAACTGTTAGCAAAAAGAAAGAGAAAATTTAATTTTTTTGATTTTTAAATCTTAGACTTCCCAAGGACAACCCGGTGAAGGGTTGACAAGGTACTAGGAGGTACGATGGGATGAAGCACAAACCTCCCTTTCTAAGATAATTTAGGTGAAAGTAGAAAAATTAAATTTTAAAAAATGTTTTTGTTTTTGAATTTTAGTAGAAGTAATAAACTCGATGCTTTCGTAATATTGCCAAAAATAATCTCTGACAACGGCGTCAAAAACTTGATGCGTAAAAAATTGTCTCACAGACTACAATTGTAATAGGTAAGTGTACCTATCATTTTATAGTATATTGATATAAATAAATCAAGGTTGTATAAAAACTAGGGGCAGGTAAGTACTATTACTCACAACGACTCTATTATCCTACCGAATGATTGATGGGTTTTGAAAATGAAAATGAACTAAGCTTAATTAAAAGACAAATATAATATTGCGAAAGAGTGCTCGATCGACGATTCACTTTGAAATAAAATAATGGAATAAATTAGTTTAACATTTGCAATTCTATTAAGACCGTGACGGATCCAAAAATAAGAAATAATCTCACTAGAGAACTAAATCTCTTAACTTCTAGACGTTTTGACCGAAATCTCTTTGCAACTCAAAAGGCCTAAAGTCGCATTATCGAGGTGACTCGCACTATTGGATTTGACTCCAATCCGGAGGATTTACATCGTCCTATCTCTAGGATTGTGTGCAACTCCTTCCTTCCTTGAGTGATCTTTCATATTCACGAGCCTCTCGGCTACTCAAATATGAGATCGGAATCTACTACTGTATACTAGAAATACGGAGTCGATAAGAAATAAACAAGGTCGAATCAAAAATAAAAAAAATACAAATGCAAACATAAAATAAAAGATGTATTATTTCATCGCAAAGTTCATCACGATCGGCCACAAAACACATTTACCTAAGCATTATATAGAGAGAAAAAGGAAACATTCATATTCATTAAGAAAAGAAAATAAGAGTACATAACAAGACTAAGATAACTATTACATGAAGAAATTAGAGAAGACAACAAGAAAGAAATACAACTACAAGAAATGAATACCACTACTAGAAATTCTCTAACTCTCCACACCCTTTTATGCTTGAGGCAAGGGTTCCTTTTATAGATGAGGGGGGAAGGTTCTAGATGGAGAAAATGATGAGGCAAAGGTGGTGGCCGGCCAAAGCATGGAGAAGGGGTGCATGAATGGTTTAAATGAGGGGGAGAGAGAAAGGCTAAGTGCAATGCATTTTAGCTTAAAAAAAAATAAAACGACATATAAAATTAAAATAGAAAAAGAGGGGGATGGATGAGAAATAAAGAGGAGAGAAAATAATAAAGGGGATAGAGAGGGGATGAATGAGGGGGTCGGCCATGCATTAAATGGGGAGCCATGCAAGGTGGCTGGATGGATGCATCATGGTTTTGGGCTTGAAGAGGAGCTCGGGCTACTTGCATCATTGAAGCGGGCTGCTTCATTGAAGTAGGGGGAGGCCAGGCTGCACCAAGGAAGTGGCTCGGGCATCATGTGGGCTGCATGATGGGGGCTCGGGCTGCATCATTTGGGCTGGTTGCATGGGCTCGGGCTGCACCATGTGGGCTGCACTCAATTGAAGGTGGCCGGGACAATTGCATGGTGCGGCGATGGCGACGACAACATTGAACATTTTATTATTCTTCATCGCAATGAGCGCGATCGCAACAACATTCCTACAAAAATAATCAAAATATAAATATGTGAGATAATTAAAATATAAGATTTATTAACTAAAACAAAAATAATCTTTATAAATTTATAGTAAAATTATACTAAAAATTATAATAAAAATACCTATAAATTAGACTCATCAGGAGTCAGGTGAAGTGATATTATTTTGTGATCTCTACATAAAAGAGATAGCTTTGGGGAATCGTCCCACCACCCACTTCAGCAAAGAAGGGTGGAAAAATTTGATTGCGGGATTTAAAGAACGAACCGGGAAAAGCTACGATCGATTGCAAATGAAAAATAAATGGGATCATTGGAAGTTATGGAAGGAGCTGAAACATGACGAGACTGGTTTGGGTTGGGATCCAGAGAAGAGAACTATAGCTGCATCAGAGGAATGGTGGGCAGAAAAAATTAAGGTCAGAACAAATTCATGTTTGATTTCATAAAATTAGTTTTTAGTTTTGACAGATTTTAATATTGATTTATTCATTTCAACAGGTTGTTCCAACGGCGAAAAAATTTCGATACGGAGGTGTTGTACCTGAGTTGGAGGAGAAACTGAACACTATGTTCAGTCAGGTTGTCGCAACTAGAGAAGACTCGTGGGCTCCTTCAATTGGGAGTTTGCCACCAGATGTGGGGAGGATCCAGTTGGAAGATGATGATGTAGAAGATAACATAAAAAACAATCAAGGTGATCCTGAAGATATAGGAGGTGCTTCAACACCTCCTGGGAATGCGTCTTCCTCGGCAAGTAAAAGAAGAAAGATCGGGAAGAACAAAAGAATGACATTTTCTTTGATGTCAGATTTACATCAATCCACTCTAGCTGTGAAGCCACCACCAGTTGTCATAGTCAAAGAGGTGGTGGAGTTGATTTCCAGTAGCCCAGAGCTACGGGCAAACCTGGATCTATATTATTTTGCTCTCGAGCATATCAGGGACAAGACCACTAGGGAGATCTTCATGAGTATTCCAGAAGATATGCGGATTTGGTGGATTATGAAGGTGTACGAGAAGAGGGCTCAATGACACGGGCTTAGCTACGATCTATATTTCCTTTTGTGTTTTGCATGAAGAACACAATGATGTTTCTATTTGTTTTTTTGATGTTGTACCGCGTGATGTTTATGTCTCGAAACTGTAATAGCTATTTTGTTATTATATTTATATAGATTATGATAAATATTTTGTGATGCTTTAATTGCAGCTACTATAATGGAAGAGCATGACTCCTCCCCTGAAGATTATGGGGATTCAACGAGTCTTTCACCGGAGCGGAGGAAATATATAGAGTATTGTCATGTAGTTATGTCATCAATCGAGAGGATGAATTATTATGTTCGAGACACACGCCCATGCATGACATATACCCAAACAGGTGCGAAATGGATCAAAGAGTTACTAGAAGGACATTCAGATAGGATTCATGATGCATTTAGGATGTCGAAACACATTTTCATAGATTTACTTCATAAATTGGAAGCAGGTCATGAACTTCAAGGATCACAACAGACATCCTCAAGAGAAGTCCTACGGATTACATTGTATATCTTAGCACAATGAGGTTCTGTTAGATTAACGAAAGAACGGTTCCAGCACTTGACTGAAACAATTAGTAGATATTTTTCGAAAGAGCTTAGATCTCTTTTGTTACTCTCAATTGATGGTATAAAGCCTATTGACCGTCAGTTCAAAGATATTCCGGCTGAGATAAGGTATGATCCTTGTTACATGTCATTCTTCAAGGATTGCGTTGGTGTCATTGACGGTACACATGTTGATGCGAGGATATACGTAGAAGATCAAATACGATAAATAGGACGTCATGGCACGACGATGCAAAATGTAATGGCAGTATGTGATTTTAACATATATTTTACATTTGCCCTGGCTAGATGGGAGGGATCTGCTCACGATAGTCGCATCTTCGCGCGCGCATTGACAGACGATAGATTGTATTTTTTGCATCCCCCACAAGGTATACTAATCAATATGTTTACATTCATTCAAATTTTTCATATTTCATAATGTTTATCTGTTTAACAAAGCAAGTAAATGCAGGTAGGTAAATATTACTTAGTGGATGCTGGATACCCGTTAAAGATGGGTTATTTGAAGTCGTACCCAGAAACAAGATATCACTTGGCAGACTTTGCCCATGGGAGTTGGCCTGTACAAGGAAGGCAAGAACATTTCAATAAGGCGCATTCATCTCTTCGCAGTGTGATCGAGCGAACGTTTGGAGTGTGGAAAAAAAGTGGCACATTTTGAGCAAAATGCCGCAGTACAACTTCAAGAAACAGCGTTCCATAGTGCTAGTGACAATGGTCTTACATAACTTCATTTGGAGACATCTATCTCGCTGAGACCCTGAGTTTAATGCTTGTGATGCTGATGAGTCTTCTTTCATTCCCTTAGAGGATGAAGACCCTGTGGCAGAGGATGATATTGAAGGTGATATGAGTGATGTTGCTGGAGCAGAACATATATCTACAGTACGAGATAGCATTGCCGAAGAAATATACAGTGCGCGGAGGTAAAAAAATCAATCCATCTTTTACTAAAAATATAAAGGATTTAAATTATTAAAAGTTTGATTTATATCAATTTATTTTCGAACGGGTGATCGGAAGGATTGGAAACAGTCGTCGGATGTTGGAAGACCTTTTTTTTCTATTTTCTAGAACTATGTAAAAGACTCTTGTTATCAGTTATTATTATATATTTATATATTTTAGTTTTAAAAAAACAGCTTCCAAAAGTTGTTTCTCCAAACAGCTAAAAATAGAAAATCGCTCTTCAAAGCACACTTCTGCACAGAACATCCAAACACTCTGCATCTTTTCAAAACTGCTCCCTAGAGATCTATTTTAAAACAGCTCTATCCGGACAGCAGCTTTTTCAATCCGCCAGAGCTGTCCCAAACAGACCCTATATCAACCTGCGTCGGGGCAACCCTAGGGGTAGGAGGATATACACGCCCTCCTAGTTGCATATTGATCATAGCGAACACGACTTTAGCAACTAAGCAAATCATATCAGTAGAAGGAGGAGGTGTAGGCACATCACCTGGTGCACTACTCTCCGCTGAGCGCTGGGGTTGAGACCTCCCTGCACCACTTCTAGACACCTATAATTGTGAAACACACAATTTAACGACTAGACATATTACAAAACAGCAATCACAGGAACGCGCAGGTTTCACAAATATGTGTATTTTCATTTCTAAGTGGATATTCATGGGTTCTTTCATGTTATAATGCTAACGCACATACATGTGTTCATCACCTCTTAAAAGAATTCGACCACGAATTTGAATAAGAAAGTCCAACACTAGAATCTGATACCAAATTGTAACACCATCATCCGCCACATATGATATAACAGAAGGTCCGGTCGGGGCCCCACGCCATATTCCATAGACAGTTAGTGGAGTTACGTATTGAAACCAAACCAAACGCGCATCCTAACTCAAAGTGCATTCTAGCAAAAGTATTAAAAATAATAAGGAACCCAACCACATGAATGTCCACTAAACAAGATTAGGAATTTTAACCAAAATACATAAAAGAGTCTGGACTTAAGGCCTTATAAATTGTTTCCAATGCATTAAAGCTAGTGTCTTGCATACATAGGCACGCAAACCGGCAACACATGAAAGTCGTAAAGAAGCTTCGCTTGGCTTTCGAGGGTCTACATTACGCAAAGGGCTTCAGCCCACTACTTTTTGCTTGGCTCCCCAGCACTTGTATGGGAACAAATTGCAAAATTATGGCAAACAAGGCAACGATCAGCTTTGGCTGACCAAATTATAACGACCCCGCCCCACACCCGGGGTGGCGGTGCTCCTTCCCTGTGGGTAGACAACATGTACATATAATGGCAATAGAATGTGTCATTTGAGAACCATTTACCACAGACGTTGGCACGGCCAGCCACACGCCCCGTTCACTCAGGGCACATTATCGGTATACCAGACATAACAAGGATCCTACCTTCGTACTCAGCGATGGTCAACATTCTTTTGAGCATTAGCATTCTTTATGGCCCGAAGCCTAAGACTCTCTCCTATGGCTATGACAAAGTCAAAGACGATCTCCAAGATTCACCTCAATGACTAACTCAAATTCGAACGAGATAGGGTTGGGTATAGTTCATGTAACACCTCCCCTGTAATGACCGTATAATATGGGTTCGGCCAGGGCCCCACAACATACAGACGCCATAACTTTAGTATTATAAGATGATATATCTACCCAATCTCAAAAACTCATAAGCAAAACACAGCGGAAACATCAACCAAGACTAGAAGTTATCCACATCCACAAGAGTCTCGAAACAGCCTTATGGACTTACAACAAAAGAGAGTCCAAAACTCCAACAATACACAACACATCAAAGTGCATAGGCACTCCTAAACTACCTCGGCATGCAAGCCGGAAAACAATAACATCAAACATACAAAATCATGAAAGTAAAGTCATTACAAAGATGGTAACACTTCATGAGGCTTAGGCCTTTCTGGCCGGCGAGCTAGCTCCTGCTTGCGATCCTTACCCTGTAAAAATTTGGTTGTAACGTGGGTCAGCAAAGGCTGACCTCAAACTGTATAACAAACACATCTCCTCCCGGGCGCCCCTAACGGACCCCTGGGTACCCCTCCAACCTGCAAGTCAGTACTTTGTATACAAAATACATAGACAAGTATAACACTATTGAACAGGCTTGGATGTCTCAAACAACATGCATGTTCTCTACTGTTGAGCATATAAAGAAAAGGGGCCTACTATGCAACATGTATGCAAAAACCCGGGCTTCACCCAAGGCATCCTATCGCGTATGCATCTAGCACATCATCAAACATCTGGTTACTTACCATTTCCCCATTGGCATTAAGCCGCAAACAAAGGGGTATGCGTTTCCCCCAAACGGCATACAATCTGTCACACGTAACTCTTGCCAAGGCCCCACCCGCTCATGGTCTTAGACACGGGCTTGCCTGCAAGCTCTGACCTCTTATGTCAGGATTCCATCTAACACACTGACCGATTCTAAGAAGCCTTGCTGGACCCCACCCGCTCATGGCCTCATTGTCCGGGCTTGACCCATGCTTGGCATTCTCGTCAGTCTCACAAAAGGGTACTAGTCTCGCCGGGACACTCTCCACACATGACTTGCACGTCACGGGATAGCCAGCCGACCACGGAGACAAAGTCACGCCTTAGCACAATACAATCCAAACATCATTCCCACCCTAATCCCTCATTCGTACTGCAACGTCCTCGCACACCAAGGAAACCATCTACCACAAATGCGGAGCTAACATTGTCCACCAAGGAAACCATCTACCGCCATTGAGGAGCTAACCTTGTCTAGTTCCGGCTACACGTACTCACTCGAGAAAAAACGGAAAACATCACAAACATAATAAACGGTATCTTGCCGCAACGGATCTCTACAAATCCTAAAATCTCGTATGCAACATCACCGAGTCGGACTAACGGTCGCGACTTCGGCTTCACCCACCATGCCTAATCCACTAACAGAGTGGATTTCTAATGCAAAATCATGTCGGGGACGGACTCAATCGACCCGGAGATTCCTCTTGAACCATGACGACACAAACCCCTCGCATTTGAGAGATTTGGTGCCCAAAAGCTTGAAAGAAAAGATGCTAAACACGCATCCTAAAACCAAGAGGAGAAGTGTCATTACCTTCCGACCCCTCTTCCTAGACATGGAAACTTAGCCAGATGAAAACCATCGCAACGGTCTTGCCTCCACGGATCTGGACTTGGCTCGCGATTTGGAGCACCAAAGCTTCTCCGGCAGCCGGATCTCTCCTTCACCTCCTTCCTTGCTCTCCCTTCTCTCTAGATCTTAGAAAGAGAGTACTTGGTGAAGAATGAGGGTTTCCAAACCCTATTCCTGGACTTAACCCAGCAAGGACAACCCTGGACCATCAGATCCCAAAAGAAGGAAACGAACGACCACGATCCGACCTGAAAATTAAAACACCTGGGCTGAATACGGCTTGTGACACGCCTATTTCCAAGGCCGTGTGACCCAATCCACGCCGAAACCGTCGCACCCAAAGTAGGACACGGGCTCGGAACACGCCCGTGTCAAAGCTGACATGCCTATGTCATACAGTACACGCCCGTGTGCCTGGGCGTGTTCCTCCATCGACACAGAACCAAACACAGCCCGAGGAGGACACGGGTACTCGACACGCCCGTGTCACATTTGACATGCCCGTGTCCAACATGAACACTGTTGGGTATTGTATCCACAATGTACCTGATTTGAAGAAGCCCCTGGACAAGCTAAGGTCAATAGACTATGTATTTGATAAAATCCTTCTAGTTGTGCTTGCAGTTTTTCCACGCTAAGTGCACACCAATGTCAGGGTGCAGTAGGTCAATATACACGGGTCTACATGACGTAATCCCTCGTTGAGCAGATCAGTGTGTTGGCCTACGTGTACTCTCTCTATTGGAGTGCACTTATTTTCAAGCACAGGGCTGTAAATATGCAGGAGCAGACAAGGAGCAAGGATGGGTCAAGGAGCATCTCACAGGTGGAAAGACGAAAATTCGTCTAAGTTAGAATCGACGAGAATCACCAAGTGATTCTCGCCGATTCGGCGAGAATCACTTGGGATTCTCGCCGATTCGTCGAGAATCAGAAGTCGACTCTCGCCGAACTCGATCCAGTAACTTCTAAGCAAGCACCTCTGCGTCTAAGTAAGAATCGACAAGAATCACTTAGTGATTCTCGCCAATTCGGCGAGAATCACTAGTGATTCTCGTCGAATCGACGAGAATCACTGTTTGATTCTCGCCGTCTCGACCTGGATTAAAGCAGTGCGTGCAACCAAGGCAAATTCGACGAGAATCATCTTTGATTCTCTCCGAATCATCGAGAATCACCTTTGATTCTCGGCGACTCGGCGAGAATCACTTTCGATTCTCACCGATTTTGACTTGGCATTTTTCTGGAAATTCCTGAACCGGATTCTGCCGCTGTTAAATTCCTGGACCGGGATTTGGGGACTTCTATTGTGGGTCCCACAAACGGTCATATTGGAAAACTTCTACAGTATTTATATACAGGTATTTTGAACGGAATACCCACACAAAAAGAAGCCGAGCGAGCGGAAACCCTAATATCGCAAAATCTCTCCGCCGCCTCCGTCGCCGCTCGCGCAAGTCCGTCGCCGTCGCTGATCGTTCTTCTTCCCGATCTCCGGCGACAGAAGCTTAGCAAAGCTTGCGTCTCACGTGTCTATCCAGAGATCTCTTGTCTCTCGATTTGTTGACCGGGAAACCCCCCCCCCCCCCCCCCCCGTCCGAATCGATCGAGACGACCGATCCTAGAGTGACCGTTGGCAGACCTAGTTTGCTTCGCAAAGAAGTTTGGATCTCAAAGCACTGCAGCAGCGCACCTTCGTTGCCGCCGACTCCGAACCAAGCCGCCGCTCGGATTGCCGCCGCCGGTTCCGGGAGATCCTCTCCAAGAGAGACCAAGGTTGTAAACTCTTCATCGACTTCAAGAACACGTCGTCGGACAAAGAGGAACACCGTAGTCTCCAAAAGAAGTTTGTATCACGTGTACACTCTATATTTAATTTCGTTATAAAGGAACTTTTGTTCCGTGTTGTAAGGGTTGGGTGCAACCCGTTTTGTGGGAGTGTTGACTCTCACGTGTGGAAGGGCTCCTTCCGTTAGTGAAGGGATTGGATTTCAATCCTGTTGGAGAAGTGACCGAGTCGTCCCTTGTTGGGGAGATAGGTCGAAGGGGGAAAGTGGATGTACCCAAGTCGGGGAACCACTATAAATTTGCTGTGTATTCTGTGTGTTGTGCTTTTTGTTTTTATTGTGCAGGTACTCCCGTAAATTCCGCAAAAGCACCACTCGTCACCTATTCCCCCCCCCCCCATAGGTGCACATAGCTGACACTAGGTGGACTTTCAAACACGACGGGGCTCCAGGCCGTGTTCAATCCCCTTACACGGCCCGGCTCACAACCCGAGAAGGATACGGCCTGGGACATGCCCGTGTCTCAGGCCGTGTTCGAAGTCTCGACGATCGTCGACTGCCTCTTCATCGACTCTGCGGAAATTTGTCGAACACGCCCGACACGGCCTTGGACACGCCCGTGTCCCAAGCCGTGTTCACTGTCTCGACACTTCGTCGAGCGCAGTTCGTCGACCACACGACTCGGCCAAGGACACGCCTGTATCCTAGGTCGTGTTCCCTGTCTCGACACTTCGTCGAGCGAAAATCGTCAACTTCGCAGGCTCTTGACGAACAAGAGCACGACACGCCCGTGTCCTAGGTCGTGTGACCCTTAACAAGACCCAAACTTGGCTCTCGACGCTGCTTGTCTCTCTTTCGAATTTTGGGGCGTTACAACTCTCTCCTCCTTAAAAGAATTTCATCCTGAAATTACAAAAAGCAAAAAAGAAAGGTACACAAAACTTAAAGGATACCTGAATGGAAAAACTCTGGATACTCCTCCAACATGGTTTGTTCTCGCTCCCAAGAGAGCTCCTCTCGGCCGCAGTTGTCCCATCAGAATTTTACGAGTTTGACCTCTTTGTTCCGCAACTGCCGAATTTCTGAATTCTCGTTAGCAATTGGACGAACTCGCGTCCTCAAGCCTTCCTCTATCGGCACTGACTCCGATTCGATCACCACACTATCCTCTACCAAGGTTTTTCTCAAGACTGATACATGGAAGACGTCGTGTAATCCACTCAGCTCTGCGGACAACGTCAATCGGTACGTTGCTTCTCCCACCCATTTAACAACCTCGAAAGGTCCCAAAAACCTTGGACTCAGCTTCTTGAGTCGGCGAATCCGTGAAACGCCTTTGAACGGCTTGATCTTTAAATAGACCCAATCGCCTACCGCGAACTCCAGCTTCCTGTGGTGAGCATTAAAATATTTTCCTTGCCGATCTTGAGCCACCTTCATGCGCTCTTGAATGGTCCATACCAACTCACAAGCATCAGCTACCACTTCTTTTCCCAATAGTTTGGTGTCTACCGCCTTTGTCCACGACATCGGTGTTCGACACCGCCTCCCATACAAAGCTTTGTATGGTGCCATCTTTATGCTTGCTTGGTAACTATTGTTATACGCAAACTCCACCATGAAGAGGTGATCCTCCCATCTCTTGCCGAAGTCAAGAATACACATCCTCAGCATATCCTCCATAGTATGGTTAGTTCTTTCGGTTTGCCCTTCAGTTTGAGGATGGAAAGCCGTACTGAACTTTAGCTTCGTGCCCAGACTCTTCTGAACCAACCGCCAGTCCTTGGACGTGAAACGTCCGTCACGATCGCTGACTATACTTTTAGGAATCCCATGTAGTCGCACAATGTTGCGAACATAAAACTCCACCAGCTTCTCCACGCTGTCCTCCTTCCGGCTTGGGATGAAGTGAGACACTTTGGTTAAGCGATCCACAATCACCCAAACCGCGTTGTTACCCTGCTGTGATCTAGGTAACCCATGCACAAAATCCATGGAGATGTCATCGAATTTCCACTCGGGAATAGGAAGAGGCTTCAGGAACCCGCCTGGCTCTAACACTCAGCCTTCACCAATGCACAAGTCTGACATCGATTCACGTACAAAGCTACGTCGTGCTTCAGTCCAGGATACCAAAAGGATTTCTTCATATCCAAGTACATCTTTGTAC
Source organism: Platanthera guangdongensis (assembly GCA_039583875.1). Classification (NCBI taxonomy): domain Eukaryota; kingdom Viridiplantae; phylum Streptophyta; class Magnoliopsida; order Asparagales; family Orchidaceae; genus Platanthera; species Platanthera guangdongensis. Next base: position 129,312,834 of record CM077159.1, on the reverse strand, counting down.
TGCCCGGGTGAATGGAGTACTTTGTCAAGTGAGCCTTAAACATCAACTCCTCACGGAGCTTGTCGAACTACGGTACACAAATCCTTCCATCCTTCCTCAGAATCCCGTCAATCATCTCTCAGGCACTGCTCTCGCCTTTTTGAGCTTCCACCACGAATGGTTGAAACTCCACATCCAAACGAGCCGCTTCCCGAATACGATCGGACAAGTCGTTCTGTAATTCAATCCAGTTCAACCGAGCCACGCTAGACTTGCCCCTTGCTATGCACTCCAAGCCGAGGGACTCCCAGTCCCGCACCAACCTCTCATCATGAGCGTCAATCCAACTCCCTTGCCCCGAGTATTTCCTACTCAAGGCATCTGCCACCACATTGGCTTTTCCTGGCGAATACTGAATCGCCACCTCATAGTCTCCAAGGAACTCAACCCACCTGCGATGCCGCATATTCAAGTCCTTCTGATCTAGGAGATACTTCAGGCTTTTGTGATCCGTGAAGATCTCCACCTTTGCACCATAAACATAGTGCCGCCACAATTTCAATGCGAAAATTACCGCCACCAACTCCAAGTCATGGACGGGGTAATTCCTCTCGTGAGGCTTCAACTGCCTAGACCCAAAGGCTATCACACTACCATGTTACACCAAAACGCAACCCAAACCGTAACCTGATGTGTCACTGAAGATTTGAAATCCTTCGGTCCCTTTCGGTAGACTTAGGATTGGGGCCGTCATCAATCTTTCCTTCAGTGTCTCAAATGCTTGACTGCACTCCTGAGTCCACACAAACTTCTGATCCTTACAAGTTAGTGATGTGAGGGGTAGAGCTATCCGCGAAAAATTTTCCACAAATCTTCTATAGTACCCAGCTAGTCCAAGAAAACTTCGGACTTCTGCCACGGTTCTCAACATCGGCCAGTCTCTGATGGCCTCCACTTTTGTTGGATCTACTACCACCCCATCCTCACTAATCACATGGCCCAAAAATTCCACCTTCTCGAGCCAGAACTCGCACTTTGAGAACTTTGTATAAAGCTGGTTCTCCCTCAACACTTGCAAGACTACTCTCAAGTGAGTCTCATGCTCCACCTCCAATTTGGAGTACACCAGAATGTCATCGATAAAGACAACTACAAAAGAGTCCAAGTATTTCTGAAATACCCGGTTCATCAAATCCATGAATACGGAGGGTGCATTCGTCAGCCCGAACGACATCACCGAGAACTCAAAATGACCATACCTCGTACCAAATGCTGTCTTGGGTATGTCCTAGTCCCGAATTCGCAACTGATAGTATCCTGACTTTATGTCCAACTTTGAATACACCACTGACCCCACCAACTGGTCGAACAGGTCGTCAATCCGAGGAATCAGATACTTATTCTTGACAGTCAGTTTATTCAACTCTCGGTAGTCTATGCACAGCCGCATACTACCATCTTTCTTCTTTACGAACAACACCGGCGCGCTCCACAGTGAAGAACTAGGTCTGATATACCCCTGCTCCAACAGTTCCTGCAACTGTACCTTGAGTTCGGCCAACTCCTTTGGTGCCATCCTAAACGGAGGTCATGACACCGGCCTAGCCTCTAACACTAACTCAATCGAGAAGTCGATCTCCCGTCGAGGAGGCGCTCCAGGAAGTTCATCCGGAAACACATCCTTGAATTCTGACACTACGGGCACTTCCCCAAGTGATAACTTGGAGAGACGAACCTCCAATAATGCCACATGAGCTACTCTCCCCTGGTTAACTGTAAGCATTAACTGCATGGCCAAAATTAGGGAACAGTACACTCCATTAAGGCCCTCAAACTTGACTTTTGACTGCCCTTCGCTTCTTAGGGTCACCACCTTGGATAGACAATCAATGCTGGCACGCTGCTCCGCTAGCCAGTCCATTCCCATAATCACATCAAACTCGACTAACGGTAGGACCGCTGCTATCAACACGAAGTCAACTCCTCTTAGCTCCCAACAAATGCGCCCTTTCTTCCCTGTGGTCATGAATGACCCATTGGGCATGCGCACCTTCAGCTCTGCGTCCACTGAAAATGACTCAACTCCAATCCTCCGGATGAAGCTTTCTGCAAGAAAGGAGTGTGACGCTCCTGTATCAAACAATACCCTAGCAGGGTATCCGGAAACTAACACAAAGTCTAAAATATAGACATCAATCATAACGGTCTAAAAGTATGAAGCACAAGGTTAAACCTAAACTTCCTCATACCTGTCACCATATCGGGTTGGCAGATCGCTTCCTGTTGTCCAAGGTTGTAAGCCCTTGGTTGCACAGGTTGGAACCGAGAAGCGCTGGACTCTTCCATCTTCCCTTTTTCTACTGCACTGGGGCCGGAGCGCACAGTCTGCTCCTGCCTTGCCTCCTACTCCGCACCACCTTGGTTACAAAAACGAGCAATGTGCCCCACCTTACCACAATTGAAGCACGTCGGTGGCCCCTTTGAGTGGGACCCTCCGGACGTCTACTTGCTTTTCTCACCGGACTTGTATGGGTGAGGCTTCTTCCTCCATCAATTCCCTTCAGACTTTCCTTGGGATTGAGAAGGCTTCCCTTCTCCTTGCTTGGGCGCAAATCCCTTACGACATTGGCTTCGTTCTAGATCACTCTCCAACGTCCTGGCAGCCTCAACTAGCTCATTGAAACCAACTCTCTTCAAGGCAATGAGGGGTTGTCTTAGATTCTCCCTTATCCCCTGGTAGAAGAGGTTATCCCTCTCCTCATCGTCTATCATGGTCGTTCCCGCGTAATGACTCAAACGAGTTAACTCCTGCACATACTCGTCCACCGTCTTATCTCGCTGCAACAAGTGTAGAAATTGCCTCTGAAGGGCCAACCTTGTTGAAACAGGGATGTACTTCTTTAGGAAAACATCCCCAAATTCTTTTATGGACGGGGTGCATCCAGAAAATTGGCGGACGCTATGGTTCACCCACCACAACTTTGCGTCTCCCTCCAACATGAACGCCGCAAATTCAGATTTCTTCTCCTCTGGCGTCTCTGCCTCCCTCAGAAGTTATTGAATTTGTGCCCACCAATCCTCCGCATCAGTCGGAGTACCGACCCCCTTGAACGTCGGGGGATGGAAGCTCAGAAAATGCTTCATCTGCCGGTGTCCATGCCCGACAACCATCCTTTCTGCCAAAGGCTCTACTCGCCTGGCTTCTCCGCCCGGCACGGTCGTCGCTGTATCCGGTGTAGCAGGGGTTGCTACCTGAGCTGTCGCTGCAGCTTGGGCTGCCATCATTGCTTCTGTTAGCATGCAACAGAAGTCGGTCGGGTTTACACTCATGCCCAAAGGACCTTGAGCAGTGGCGCTGCTCGCCGAAAGCTCTTCTCTCGGTCTCGATGTACCCGCCTCGTTGCTTGCACTCTTAAGAAAAGCAAGAAAACAAGGATTCAGTCTCTAATCACAAGACTCAAACATAAGGACACTCACGGTCCCGCATTAATCTTGTGTGGATAACTTCTATCGCACTGACCTTGAATCCAAACTCCCTCTGATATCAAATTGTAACACCCCTGTAATGGTCGTATAATATGGGTCCGGTCGGGGCCCCACAACATACAAACGTTACAACTTTAGTATTATATGATGATATATCTACCCAATCTCAAAAACTCATAAGCAAAACACACCGGAAACATCAACCAAGACTAGAAGTTATCCACATCCACAAGAGTCTCGAAACGACCTTATAGCCTTACAACAAAAGAGAGTTCAAAACTCCAACAATACACAACACATCAAAGTGCATAGGCACTCCTAAACTATCTCGGCATGCAAGCTGGAAGACAATAACATCAAACATACAAAATCATGAAAGTAAAGTCATTACAAAGATGGTAACACTTCATGAAGCTTAGGCCTTTCTGACCGGCGAGCTAGCTCCTGCTTGCGATCCTTACCCTGTAAAAATTTGGTTGTAACGTGGGTCAACAAAGGCTGACCTCAAACTGTGTAACAAACATATCTCCTCCCGGGCGCCCCTAACGGACCCCGGGGTACCCCTCCAACCTGCAAGTCAGCACTTTGTATACAAAATACATAAACAAGTATAACACTATTGAACAGGCTTGAATGTCTCAAACAACATGCACGTTCTCTACTGTTGAGCATATAAATAAAAGGGGTCTACTATACAACATGTATGCAAAAACCCGGTCTTCACCCAAGGCACCCTATCGCGTATGCATCTAGCACATCATCAAACATCTGGGTACTCACCATTTCCCCATTGGCATTAAGCCTTAAACAAAGGGTTATGCGTTTCCCCCAAACGGCATACAAGCCACCACACGGAACTCTTGCTAAGGCCCCACCCGCTCATGGTCTTAGACCCGGGCTTGCCTGCAAGCTCTGACCTCTCATGTCAGGATTCCGTCTAACACACTGACCGATTCTAAGAAGTCTTACTGCACCCCACCCGCTCATGGCCTCATTGCCCGGGCTTGCCCCATGCTTAGTATTCTCGTCAGTCTCATAGAAGGGGACTACTCTCGCGAGACACTCTCCACACATGACTTGCAAGTCACGGGATAGCCAGCCGACCACGGAGAAAAAGCCACGCCTTAGCACAATACAATCCAAACATCATTCCCACCCTAATCCCTCATTCGTATTGCAACGTCCACGCGCACCAAGGAAACCATCTACCACTAATGTGGAGCTAACCTTGTCCACCAAGGAAACCATCTACCGCCATTGAGGAGCTAACCTTGTCCGGTTCCGACTACACGTACTCACTCGATAAAAAGGGGAAAACATCACAAACATCACAAACGACAACTTGCCGCAACGGATCTCTATAAATCCTTAAAGCTCGTATGCAACATCACCGAGTCGGACTAACGGTCGCAACTTCGGCTTCACCCACCATGCCTAATCCACTAAGGGAGCGGATTTTTAATGCAAAATCATGTCAGGGACGGACTCAATCGACCCAGAGATTCCTCTTGAACCATGGCGACACAAACCCCTCTCATTTGAGAGATTTGGTGCCTTGGGTGAAGGAGATACCTCCTCTTAGGCCGTGTGACCCTTACCAAGACCCAAACTTGGCTCTCGACGCTGCTCGTCTCTCTTTCAAATTTTGGGGCGTTACAGTTCAACTCTTTCCTATTGCTCAAATCGTCGGGCGCAACAAGCCATGACGCTAGTTAGCCTTCCCTTTCCCATTCACAATAATACATATCTATGTTATGTTCCAAGGCTGGCTCTCATGACCACTATAGCGGAGCTCTCTAAGCTCTCAGCTAAACATACAAGCCCCCTAGTCTCCATGAGATAGGCCTCACAAAATATCACTGGGAGTTACCGTCGGTGGTAGGGCTACCACCGCGTGGTAGGGGACAGAACACACATTCTTCCCCAGAACTTGGGTTTTTTTCCTGGAGTCCATCTCCAATACTCTCTTTGCAGCGACCTGCATACCCCGCGACTTCAAAACTACTTGCTTAACTACGGAGTCTTCTCCGACACACAAATTACAAAATAACCATCACAATTCCTGACCAACCTGTCTAGATATGCTTCAAACAGTATGCCTATTTTGTACTTCAATTCTGGATTCTAAATGAAAAGGTAACGGGGATACCACTGATCAACTCGTCAGGAGAATCGCTTCCACATGCTCGTGGAGCGTCTACCATTACATGCAAAAACAAAGGATTTCACATGTCCAAGGAGGAGGATCGTTACCCTTGAGGTTCATTTCGGCATCATGGATGGGAAACTAGCCAGATGAAAACGACCGCAACGGACACGCCTCTATGGATCTGAACTTGGCTAGTGACTCGGAGCTCTGAAGCTCCAACAATGGAGGAATCTCCTTCTCCGTCCTCTTCCTTGATCTCCCATCTCTCTACCTCTTAAAAAGTGAATGACTTAGGTTAGAATAAGAGATAACTCCTCATCCCATAGACATAAACTAGCAGAAAACACAACCCACCGCCGTTTCGTGACGAACGACCATGATTCAAAATGGTTCTTTGTACAGAACGCTACCATCATGTGGTAAGAAGATACCGTCGCGCTATAACCCTAATCGGTGGCTTCTCCAGCAAGCCCACCGTTCAAATTCTCCAATCATACACTAACACATGGCCTCGCCGTAACTGTCATGCTACTGCCGCACGGTACCTCACTACCGTCGCGCAGTACCTCACCACCGCCGTTCGGTAAGTGATGCGTCGTATCATAACGATGCTTACAAAGAAAGGTCTCTACTTCCACACGTTATCGCTTCCGTCGAGCGGTAGCTCACAGAGAGCCATGCCAATTAAATCAGATACGCTACCGTCGACATTAGTACTACCGTCGGGCGGTAGCTCTCAAAGAGCTATACCTGGTGAAATCTGGGGGTATTACAAACCTCCTGAACTCCCTTAATCCTATACTTTCTCTAAATTACAATCCTTACAAGTCTGCAAGAGAGATTTGGGATCGCTTAAATGTGCATTTCCAGAAGACATGGAGACTTTCGAAAAATCTCCTTGGGGAGAAGTTCTTCAACTACAAATTTAGTGCTAACATACTAGTCATCTCTCAAGTTAAAAGATGGAAAATTTGCATCTCAAGCTGGAAGACTGTCATTTTGATGTCTGATAGTCTCTGTGTACCTAATTCTGAAATACACAAACTGAAGGAGAATATTGCACTAGATGAACTTAAAATGTTCATTCATATTGAGGATCAAAATATTGCTGGAAAATTTTTGGAGAAAATTGGTCAGTCTTCATAGGCTGTCAACTTCTTTTCTCTATCAGGTAAGCCATATCGGAAGCCTCTAACACCTAAAGGTGAAGCCTCTGCATAGTTGACACTTCTTTCAAAAGAAAGAGGGGAAAGTGTCACAACTGCGGTAAGTGGAGTCACTAGACCGTTGAGTGTAAGGCTCTGAATAAAAAGAAAGAGGAAGTCACACAAAATGTGGTGAACATATTGGTTGATATCTCTGATCCCAAGTTATTTGTGGCTATGATCGAGAACAGTCACCACAGTATGTCTTTTGAGCGGTGGTAAGACAACGATGCTACTTGTCACGTGACAAATGACAAGGATCTGCTAACTAGGGTCACGCCAGTCTTGAAAAAGGTGGAGAACTATAATGGAGGAGAGACCGAGGTCATGCTGGGATATCTGAGTTGGTCCTCTTTTTTGGTAAAACTTTAATTTTTAAATATGTTAAAGTAGTTCTCAATAAAAATAAAAACCAGATTTCCATGAGTTTATTACATAAGGATAGAATATCCTTCACAACCCAAAATGGAAGAATAACTCTAACAGTTAATTCACATTATTTTGGTTGTACGTATATGATCAACAAAATGTACGGACTTAACTTATACCATGACAACATTATCTAAGTAAGTTCAAATCGTATTGTTCCTAAGTTGTTACATAATAGACTTGGACATGCAAACTACAAGAAAATGTGAGATCTAGCTAAAAGTCATAGCATTCCCTTAGATCTGTCTATTTGATTTGATAATTGTGAGATTTATGCACAAACTAAAATCACTAGAAAATCTTTCAAGTTAGTTTTTAAAAGCACACAACTTCTTGAATTGATACATTCATGCCTCTGAGATTCCTGAAGTTGTCACTAGAGGGGGAAGGGAGTATTTCATTACATTTATAGATAATTATTCCAAATATTGTCAAGTATATTATTTGAAATCAAAGGATGAGTCTTTTAAGACATTTAAGACCTTGAAGTCTTGTGTGGAAAATTAGTTGAACTTAAAAAATTAAGAGATTTAAAAGTTATTGAGGAGGAGAATACATTGTTACTAGGTTAAAAGAATTTTATGTCTCTGAGGGTATAATTATTGAAACCACTGCTTGTAAAGCCCCGAAAATTGTATTTGAGTCGGTCGCATAAAAAGGGATTTTTGGTGTCTGTATAGGGGTACACAGCCTACCACACGGGCGTGTCCAAGGCCGTGTCTGGCTGGTGTTTTGGCCGATTTCATCCCGAGAAGGACACGGCCCCGGCTGCATGACACGGGCGTGTCATTTGACACGGGCGTGTGCCTACCTGTATCAGTACCCGTGTTCAGTTGGGTCGTGTCGATTGGCGTGGCGGTTATGCGTGACACGCCCCCGGTCACGGGCGTGTCAAGAGACCCGACACGGGCGTGTCATGTGGGACACGGGCGTGTCTGAGCGCATGTGAGTCTCTGTGTTCGACGATCGTGACTGGATCGAGGCACACGGCATGGGACATGGACGTGTTCCAAGCCGTGTTCGGCCCAGGTTTGGAGATTTTTAAGCGAATCTGAGCCGTTCGTTTTCTTTAAATAAGATCCAAAGGCCCAGATGGTTTCCTGCTCTATTAAGGCCGGGAATAGGGGAGTTAATCCTTCAGTTCTCTCCAAGACTTTCTATTTCCAAGGCGTTGGAGAGAGGAGGAAGAAGAAGGAGGATTCCGGCCGCCAGCGGAGCATCGGAGCACCGTTTTGAGATCTGAGAGCGGATCCGTGGAGGAAAGTTCGTTACGAAGAGTTCTGTCCGTGTAGTTTTTCCATGGCGCCAAAGCGGACTACAAAGGTAACGATTCTCTACTTGAGCATGTGAAGCTCTTTCTTTCTGCATAGGGAATCCCACTCCCGCGAGTGTGTGGTGAGTGCGTGGTGTTCCTTGGGGTTGATGTGAATAGTCCCCCTTGTGTTGCATATAGAGTCCGGAATCGAAGTACGGGCATAGGCATTGTGTGTGAAGCCTACCCGGACGTGTATTGTCTGGATCGGTGATGTTGCATTTGATATGTTTTGCCGGAGAAGACTCCGTGCTTTGGGTTTTCGGGTTTCTACGCAGTAGATTGCAGCAGGGATCCTTGGAGGTTAGCTCCAAGGCGCACCTGAAAAACTGAGCGGAATTGTTGTTCTGCTAACTTGGCGGTCTGGGAACCGGCCTTGAGCATAACTGGGTTATATGATTGTTTGGAAAATGTTGGGATCCGAGAGAAGCTTGGCTCGTGCGTACGTCTTAATGTGAACTACACGGTTGAGCAACGGGCAAGTGGAATTGGACCTGGGCTATGTGGTTCGGTGCGAGAGACCCGAAAAGGGGACTGGTCGTTGGCATAGTCGGGAGCCTTAGACTAGTCAGGGTCAGAAAGGCTAAAATGCTCATGTTGTTGCCATCCTGGGTGTTGAAGTTGGTGACCGGGCGGTCTGTCTTGGCGGGTTGAAGACCGCGCGGTCTGGCGGTTTGACTCGCCGGCTTGTAAACCGGGCGGTCTAGCGATCTTCACAGGCGACCTCTCTGCTTCTCTTGTTGTAGCCGTGCGGTTAGTCCTTCTGTCTAACCTCGCGGCTTGTGCGGTTTATTTGTACAGTCCGCTTAGCTTGTAAATTTTTAGTCCCACATCTCTTATTTGTATTCTCTCATCTCTCCTCCATTCTATATAAGGGAGGGCATACCTTTGTAATAGTTATCTTTTTTGGATAATAAAGTTTCAATTATTCAAAAGCTTATCCGCTTGTTCTCTACTTTTCGCTTCTTTTCGCTACTTTCTAACATGGTATCAGAGGACACGGTCATTTCCTCCTGATTCTGTGCGCTCTCTGTTGTTCGCGGCTTGTTTTCCGCGTTCTGCGACTTGATTCGCGGCTTGCCTTCTCTTCTGTCCGCGCGGCTTGTTTCTATCCGCGCGGCTTGTTTCTGTCTGCTGCCCTGTTCGCGCGGCTTGCTTCTTCTTGGTTCTCTTCTCCTACTGCTATTCGTCGCAGCGACCTGTTTCCTTGTCGCTGCGCTCCTTGTTCTTTCTTGCCTCTCCGACTTCCTAGTCGTTGCGGCCTTGTCTCTACCCGCTGCGGACTTCTTTTCCCTGTCTGCTTCTGCTTTCCCCTTTTTCGCTTGTCTCTATACTCGCGGTTTGCCGCTGTGATCTGCCTGACCGTGCGGGTTGTTCCTATCTCACCTGCATCTTGGTCGCGGTCACCTGCTCTTCTCCTCTCTTCTGTTCGCTCGGCCTTTTCAGTCCGCGCGACCTCTTCCCCGCTGTGCCTTGTTCTGCTTCCTAGCCGCTCGTGTTCGCACGGCTTCTTCCCTTTAACCCGCTACGGTTTCACGCTGGTTGCTCCCCTTTCCTCTCCCCGTGCCTTTCTCTCTGTTCGCGTGGTTTCTCCCTTGTTTGAGCGGCCTCTCTGCCTTTCTTCCTTTAGTCGCTCCTGCTTGTTAGTCTCCGCGACCTCCTGATTCAGTCGCGCGGCTTGTGCTCTGCACCTTGGTCGTGGCCCTTCTTGCCGCTGGTGAGCTGACACCGAGACCGCTGCAGTTTCTTCTTCCTCCCTTCATGGCTTTCATATCCTCCTCCAAGCCGTTCGCCTCGGTTGTCACGTCTTCTGGTCGTGCACACGTTGCTACTCAGGGCAAATGGCTGATCGACATTGGTGCTACGAATCATATGACCGGCCATCTCCCGTGTTTCTCTCTCCTAGAAAAACATGCTCGCTTGCCCCCGGTTATTCTCGATGACGGCTCTTCATCACCAGTCCATGGAACAGGGATAGTTCATGTCACTCCGTCTCTTCACTTGGCGGATACTCTATATGTGCCCCAGTTTCCGTGCAACTTATTATCTGTTACCTCTCTTTGCAAGCAATTACAGTGTTCCGTCACATTTACTTCTACTTCTTGCTCTTTTCAGGATCCGGACTCCCAACAGACGATTGCTACTGGGACTGAGAGTGGCGGCTTATACTTCCTGGACAACATTTCTGCTTTTTCCACCTTCTCCTCCACCTCCACAGATCTTCTCCAATGGCATCTCCGCCTTGGTCATGCTCCTCCCCGTCTTCTTCGTCAACTTCTGCCCCACCTTCCTCCTCAAAGTCCTCAGCTCAACTGTGAGGCCTGTCATCTTGGCAAGCATCACCGCTCCTCCTTCCCTCCAAAGCACGTCCGTAGCTCTACCCGTCCGTTTGATCTTATCCACTCCGATATCTGGGGTCCTTCTCCTACACTTAACATTGGTCGGGGTAGTTCCTATTTTGTCACGTTCATTGATGATTTCTCGCGCTGTACGTGGGTGTATCTATTAAAAGATCGCTCCGAATTATTCTCTTTCTGGACATCCTTCTATCTCATGATCAAAACTCAGTTTGGTGTTTCTATCCAAGTTTTTCGCTCTGATAATGCCCAAGAATATCTCAGTCGTGACTTCTCTACCTTCTGCATGCAAAATGGGATTCTTCATCAAACTAGTTGTGTCTATACTTCACAACAAAATGGTGTGGCCGAACGCAAAAACCGTCACCTCCTCGATGTCGCTCGCGCCTTGATGACCCAGATGTATGTTCCTCGCTCCTATTGGGGCTATGCTGTTCTCCTTGCCTGCTACCTCATCAATCGCATTCCCTCCACGGTTCTCCACGGCCAAACCCCGTTCTCCATTTTGTATCCGGGCAAGGAGCCGTTTCCTCTTCCTCTCCAAATCTTTGGATGCACTGCCTTTGTGCATACCCCTTCTGCCACCCGTGATAAGCTCTCCCCTCGCTCCACCAAATGTGTCTTTCTGGGGTACTCCACCACTCAGAAAGGCTACTGTTGCTTTGATCCCGTCCTTCGTAAGCAGTTCGTCTCTGCTGACGTCACCTTCTTCGAGAATACCTCCTACTTCTCGGATGACTCCTCTCCTCTTCTCCCCGCTTCTGATGCTCCTGCCGTTCCCTTCGTTCCCTCACCTCCTACTACACCGTCTCCACCCCCTCCTCTTCCTCCACCTCTCTCTCTCCCTTCTCCACCACCCTCTCCCTCATCTTCGCTGCCGTCGCTCTCTTCTCCCGGGCCAGCTTTCTCTACCACGGATGCTCCGGATGCCGCGGGCCCGGCTGACCTGGATCTTCCTATAGCTCTTCGCAAAGGGGTGCGGACGTGTACCCTACACCCCCTTGCTGCTGTTGTTTCCTATGATCGTCTTACCCCTTCTCGCAGGGCATTTGCACTGGCTATCTCTGCCACTACCACACCCCTCTCCTATCAGGAGGCCCTTGCTATTCCTCACTGGAAGATGGCCATGGATGAGGAAATGGCGACCCTCACTGAGCGGGGTACCTGGACTCTCGTTCCTCCTCCCTTCGGTACTGATGTTGTTGGCTGTCGCTGGGTCTTTGTGGTCAAATTTAGCCCAGACGACACTGTGGATCGGTATAAGGCTCGCCTTGTTGCTAAGGGCTTTACTCAGACCTATGGGGTTGATTACTTTGACACCTTCTCCCCTATGGCTCGTCTCAGCACTATCCGGGTTCTTCTCTCTGTGGCCGTCAATCGGGATTGGCCGATTTCTCAACTGGACGTCAAGAATGCCTTCCTTTATGGTGATCTTCATGAGGCTGTTTACATGGAGCAACCTCCTGGGTATGTTGCTCAGGGGGAGACACGAGTATGCCGGCTGCAGAAGGCAATTTATGGCCTCAAGCAGAGTCCTCGAGCTTGGTTTGACAAGTTCAGCGGCATTGTGGCGGCTGTTGGTTTTGTGCGAAGCTCTGCTGATCACTCTCTCTTTATTCGCAAAACTCCTTCTGGGCTGGTTGTTCTTGCTGTGTACGTCGATGATATTCTTCTCACTGGCGATGACCAGGAAGGGGTAGCCCTGACAAAGCGACATCTTCGCCAACATCTGATCACTAAAGATATGGGCTCTCCAAAGTACTTTCTGGGGATCGAACTCTCTCGGAAGCCCGACTCCTTAGTTCTCTCTCAGCGTAAGTATGCCCTTGATCTTTTAAAAGAGGCAGGATTAACTGGAGCAAAACCTGCCCGATGCCCCATGGCTACTGGGGAGGACAAAACCTGGACAGATGATTCGCCTCCTCTTTAAGATAGTTCGCGGTACAGGCGTCTGGTTGGTAAGCTCATATATCTCACAGTGACCAGACCCGACATTTCCTATGCTGTGGGCAAGGTGAGTCAATTCATGCAAGCGCCTAGGGAGTGTCATCTACAGTCCGCCTTGCGGATCTTGGAGTATGTCAAAGCAGCACCTGGGAAAGGATTACTTTTTCAGAAGAATGGTCATCTGAGGATTGAAGCCTACTCAGATGCAAGTTATGCTGATGACAAAGGGGATCGCAAGTCAACCTCAGGTTTTTGCACCTTTGTTGGGGGCAATCTGGTGAGCTGGAAGAGCAAGAAGCAGTCTGTTGTCTCCAGATCCAGTGCAGAAGCTGAGTATCGCAGTATGGCGTCAACCACTTGTGAGTTGAAATGGTTGCGGGCTCTCATGCTAGATTTAGGAGAGGTGTACAACCATCCTCTACCTATGTTCTGTGATAACAAGGCCGTCATATACATCTCCAAAAATCCGGTATTCCATGAAAGAACAAAGCACATTGAGGTTGACTGCCATTTCATTCGTGAAGAGATTTTAAAAGAACAAATTTGCACTCCGTTTGTCACGTCTGATAAAGAGCTGGCTGACATCTTCACCAAGCCAGTTTCCGCCTCGTTTCTGCATGTTTGCGACAAGCTGGGCATGATTGATATATATGCTCCAGCTTGAGGGGGAGTGTTGAAGTTGGTGACCGGGCGGTCTGTCTTGGCGGGTTGAAGACCGCGCGGTCTGGCGGTTTGACTCGCCGGCTTGTAAACCGGGCGGTCTAGCGATCTTCACAGGCGACCTCTCTGCTTCTCTTGTTGTAGCCGTGCGGTTAGTCCTTCTGTCTAACCGCGCGGCTTGTGCGGTTTACTTGTACAGTCCGCTTAGCTTGTAAATTTTTAGTCCCACATCTCTTATTTGTATTATCTCATCTCTCCTCCATTCTATATAAGGGAGGGCATACCTTTGTAATAGTTATCTTTTTTGGATAATAAAGTTTCAATTATTCAAAAGCTTATCCGCTTGTTCTCTACTTTTCGCTTCTTTTCGCTACTTTCTAACACTAGGGGTGGTGGTGAAGACGCTGAAGTGTCAGGATTCACCGTTAATGTGCCCTGAGTGCACGGGGTGTTTGGCCGTGCGAGCCTACACCTGTGGCGAAATATATAGTTGCACTTTATTGTTTAGCTGGGCTAATGAATTGCAGGGAAGGAGCACTGCCGTCCCGACCTAGGGGCGGGGTCATTATAGTTTGGTTGGCTTTTGGCTGACTGTTGCTTTGTTTGCCACCATGCGGTGGAATATGCTTGCAGGTGCTGCGGAGCCGAGTACCAAATAGCGGGCTGGAGCCCATGTTGCTGTGCTGGCCCTAGAAGGCCGTAAAGAATAGTTGTACTTTACTTTTGTCATGTGTGGCCGGTCTGCGAGCCGATGTATAGAAAACACTACTTATTAAGTGAACTATTGTAAGGCCATAAGGACATGTACCCTTTCAGTGTATTTTGGGTTTCATTCCAGTAGTGTGGTTGTCGACATTCATGTTTATTGGATTTAAGTTTTGGGTTCTTTCAACTTTAAAATCTTCCGATGGAATGCTCTGTGTAGGACGAGTAGTCTTAATTAGATAGTTTGAATATTCTTATGTAACCCTTCTGATTGTTTGTGGTATATGGCGTCGGGTTCCAGCTGGACCTTCTGTTATATGTCATGTGATAGATGGGGGTGTTACAATTTGGTATCAAACTTCTGGTTACGGTCAGTCTAAAATGAATTCGTGGGCGAATTCTTTTAATGGGTGGTGAGCACATGTGTGCGTCATCGTTATAACATCAAAAGAACCCATGAATGTCCACTTAGGAATGGAAAATACACTTGTTTTGTGGAATCTGAGTGTTCCAATGATTGCTTTTAGCAATTTGTTTGTCATCTAATCGTGTGTCTTCTCTACTATAGGCAGCTAGGAGCGGTGCTGGTCAGTCAGAGCGTCCGAAATCAGCGGAAAATAGTGCACCAAGGGACGTGCCTACAACACCTTCAGCGGAAACCATCAGGATGGTGGCTGAAGCAGTATTTGCAATGATAAATGCCCAACCTGCAGGGCAAATGCATCGTGCACCTCCTGCGAATGAGCAAGAACCGGTTAGGGAGGCAGAGCCGAGAGTGGTGGAGCGCGTAGCAGTTGATCTGGTAGAGCCGAGGAGAGCTACGGAGAAGCAGCTCAAGCATGTAATGGGCTTTAATCCTCCAAGGTTTGACGGGACTGGAACGCCAGCTCAAGCTGAGGACTGGCTCTCTTCGATAAAGAGGGTCTTGATAGCCACATTAACTGAGGAGTGGCAGAAGACCACCATAGCGACCTTTCTTTTGGCGGGGGAAGCGAGGCTGTGGTGGGATGAGTTGGAGTTTCATCTTCTAGTGGGAAGACAACTTGCTCATGTGCCGATGGAGGAATTCTCTAGACTATTCCTGGCCAGATACCTACCCTCTGCTCAGAAGTTGGAGATGGAGAATCAATATCTTGGGCTGACTCAGGGAGCCAAAAGCGTGGACGAGTACCTCCATGAGTTTACACGGTTGGGTCGGTATGTTGGGGCTATGTTTACGGAAGAGGAGAGGAAGACCAACCAATTTTTTGAGGGTCTTCACGGCGATCTACATCTACTACTTGTTGGGCCTATGGCTCAAGGCTTCCAAGCCTTGGTCAACTTGGCCCGGTCTTTGGAAAAAGTTGTGAAGAAAGTTCAAGAGAAGAAGGACCCAGGAGAAAAGAAGTCCGAGTTCAAGGTGTCAAATACCAAGTCAGGATTCCGCCGATGGAACAAGAAGCGGAGGACTTCGAACTCAGCCCCTTCGTCTGATGCGTCGGGGGCAACTACAAGTCGAATCCCAGGAGCTTGCTACAACTGCGGGAAGACGGGGCATTTTGCTTGTGAGTGCTGGAGCTGACATTCAAAGTCCGAGAGAAAGTCTGGAGCGACTTATGAGGAGAAAGGGAAGGCGGTGGAGTCAACCGCGTCCCATCATGCTCCAGCCCAGCCTAGAGTCTACAACCTTGGTCTGCAATAGGCCATAAAACAAACTGACGTGATGACAGGTATGAGTTAATTTATTGCAGATTAACTTTATGTAGTTGTTATCTCTTTTGTTTGTTAGCTTACTATTGTTGATGCTAGGATTTGTGTTGATCTTTGAGTTTCCGGCGAGAGCCCTGTTTGATAAGGGAGCATCGCATTCCTTCTTGTCCGAAAAATTCATATCGCGCATCGGAGTTCCATCCTCGATGGCGAAAGACAAGTTGGATGTGTTGTTGCCCAATGGGTGCTCAATGCGCGCGGATAGGATCTGCGTGTTGAAGATTCGGATTGGATACCAGGAGTTTGATTTACGAGCTTTGATTCTATCGTTAGTAGAGTTCGACGTAATCTTTGGTATGGATTGGCTCTCGGAGCAGGGTGCATGCATTGATTGCAACCGTAAGGAAGTTAGGTTGGGTCTGAACACTGGTCGGGAAACTAGTTTTGTCGGCATGAAGGGGTCGGGTAAGATTTTGATGTCGGCTCTTCAGGTGTTTAAGGCAGTTCGGTCTGGGGCAGAGTTGTTTGTCACATTAGTGCAGACTTCGACGCCTAAGCCAAGTCTTGGCAGTATCCCAGTTGTGTCTGAGTATCCCGATGTGTTCCCAGATGATCTCCCAGGAGCCCCTCCTCGGCGGGAGATTGATTTTACCATTGAACTGGTACCAGGTGCCAAACCGGTGTCACGCTCTCCATATCGGATAGCGCCAAGAGAGATGACAGAGTTGAAGGTGCAACTGCAAGAGTTGCTAGAGCAAGGTTATGTGTGTCCAAGTTCATCGTCTTGGAGCGCACCAGTTCTCTTTGTTAAGAAGAAAGATGGGAGCTTGCGGCTTTGTATCGACTACCGAGAATTGAACAAGCTTATGAAAAAGAATAAGTATCTGATTCCGAGGATTGACGATCTATTTGATCAGTTGGTTGGGTCAACGGTGTATTTGAAGCTAGATCTGAAGTCCGGGTACTACCAGTTGAGGATAAGGGAGAGCGACATCCCAAAGACAGCATTCAGTACGCGGTTTGGGCATTACGAGCTCACGGTCATGCTGTTTGGGTTGACGAATGCGTCATCCGTGTTTATGGATCTGATGAACAGGACGATCAGAGAGTACCTGGATCGTTTCGTGATAGTATTTATCGATGATATCCTAGTGTACTCGCAGTGCGAGGAGGATCACTACAATCATCTACACATGGTGTTGGAGACGTTGAGAAGGAATCAGTTGTATGCTAAGTTCTCCAAGTGGGAATTCTGGTTATCCTCGATAGCGTTCCTTGGTCATGTTGTCAGTGGAGAAGGGATAGTTGTGGATCCGGCGAAGATAGTGGCGATACGAGAGTGACCTGCTTTGACTACAGTGGCAGAGGTCCGGAGTTTTCTGGGACTTGCTGGCTACTACAGGCGCTTCGTAGAGAACTTTTCGCGGATAACACTTCCACTCACGATATTGACAAGGAAGGATCAGAAGTTTGTGTGGTCTCCGGAGTGCGAACAGGCATTTGAAGAGTTGAAGAGGCGGTTGACCACAACGCCTATTTTATGTTCGCCAAGTGGAACTGAAGGGTTCGAGATCTATAGTGATGCTTCGGGCAGTGGTTTGGGTTGTGTTCTGCTACAGCATGGGAGAGTGATAGCCTATGGTTCACGACAATTGAAGGCTCACGAGAGAAATTATCTGGTCTACGACTCAGAGTTAGCGGCCGTGATATTTGCTTTAAAGCTTTGGAGGCACTACCTGTACGGTGTGAAGGTCGATATTTACACCGATCATAAGAGCTTGAAGTACCTGTTGGACCAAAAGGATCTGAACATGAGGCAGCGGAGGTGGATGGAGTTCTTAGGGGACTACACCTTCAAGATACATTATGTGCCTGGGAAGGGAAATGCAGTGGCGAATGCGTTGAGTCGTAAGATTCCCGCATAAGCTAACTGGTTATCGGTACATGATGAGAGATTGGTCCATGAGTTGGATGATTTGGAGATATCTTGTGTCGACAAGCAGTCTAGTGCTGATGCGAAACTATTTTGGACAGAGGTGCAGTGTGACCTAGCTGATAGAGTTCGGCGGGCTTTGGTTCAAGATAACAACATAAAGCAGATCTTGGATGAATCATTGGATGGGTCAAATTCCCAGTTTGTAGTTGAGGATGGGTTGCTAAGTAAGGACGGTCGCCTATGCGTTCCTAGTACGGATAATCTTCGGGAGGAGTTGATGTATGAGGCTCATCATACCAAGTACTCAATCCACCCGGGAAGCACGAAGATGTATAGAGACATGAAGAAATTATTCTGGTGGCCAGGATTGAAGAAGGATGTAGCACTATATGTGGCCAAGTGTCATACTTGTGCATTGGTGAAGGCGGAATGCCAGAGGCCCGGAGGTTTCTTGAAGCCCCTACCTATCCCAGAATGGAAATTTTATGACATATCTATGGATTTTGTACATGGTTTGCCGAAGTCACAGAAGGGAAACGACGCCATTTGGGCGGTCGTAGATAGGTTGACAAAGGTGTCACACTTTATTCCGAACAGGAAGGAGGATCCGGTGGAAAAGTTAACCAAACTCTACGTGGATAATATTGTACGGTTGCATGACGTGCCCCGCAGTATTGTTAGTGACCGAGATGGACGCTTTACGTCGAAGGATTGGAGGTTGGTGATAGTATGTTGGGAACTAAGCTGAGTTTCAGCACAACCTTTCATCCACAGACGGATGGTCAGACCGAGAGGGTCAATAGGACGATGGAGGACATGCTTCGCATGTGCGTCCTAGATTTCGGAAAGCATTGGGAAGATCACCTGTATATGGTGGAGTTTGCGTATAACAACAGCTTTCATGCGAGCATTAGTATGGCGCCTTTTGAAGCCTTGTACGGGAGGAAGTGTCGTACGTCATTGTCTTGGTTGGAGGCAGGCGAATCGAAGTTGTATAAACGTCAAGCGGTGGAAGACACCACTTCAATGGTGCCTACAATTCAGGAAAGGTTGAAGATCGCTCAGGATAGACAGTCAAAGTACTATAACGCCAAGCATAGGGACGTGGAGTTCAGTGTTGGCGACATGGTGTATCTAAAAATCAAGCTGTTCAAGGGTGTGTCGCGGGTTCGACGCTTGAAGAAGCTGAGTCCGAGATACCTTGGACCATTTGAAATCCTGGAGTGTGTTGGCGAGTTGGCGTATAGATTGAAGCTATCGGTGGAGTTGAGTGGGCTACATGATGTGTTCCACGTGTCGGTGTTGTGTAAGGCAGTGCAAGAGCCTTCGCAGATCATTGCGGACAATCAAGTACCGGTTGATTATGAGTTGACAACAAGGGTTAAGTCGGTACGTATTGAAGATGTTGCAGTCAAACGACTCCGCAACAAGGAGGTCCGGATGGTTAAACTCCGTTGGGATAACTTTGGACGGGAGGAGCTTTCTTGGGAGCGAGAGCAAGCTATGTTGGAAGAATACCCCGAGTTATTCCATTCAGGTAACATTTAATTTTGTGTACCTTTTACTTAATTTCGGGACGAAATTCCTTAAGTGGGGGAGATTTGTAACGCCCCAAAAATTATATTTGAGTCGGTCGCGTAAAAAGGGATTTTTGGTGCCTGTATAGGGGTACACGGCCTAGGACATGGGCATGTCCAAGGCCGTGTCTGGCTGGTGTTTTGGCCGATTTCATCCCGATAAGGACTCGGCCAGGAACACGGTTGCATGACACTGGCGTGTCATTTAACACGGGCGTGTGCCTACCCGTGTTAGTACCCGTGTTCAGTTGGGTCGTGTCGGTTGGCGTGGCGGTTATACATGACACGCCCCCAGTCACGGCCGTGTCGAGAGACCCGACACGGGCGTGTCAGGTGGGACACGGGCGTGTCTGAGCCCGTGTGAGTCTCTGTGTTCGACGATCGTGTCTGGATCGAGGCACACGGCCTGGGACACGGCTGTGTGTCAAGCCGTGTTCGTCCCAGGTTTGGAGATTTTTGAGCGGATCTGAGCCGTTCGTTTTTTTTAAATAAGATCCAACGGCCCAGATGGTTTCCTGCTCTGTTAAGGCCAGGAATAGGGGAGTTAATCCTTCATTTCTCTACAAGGCTTTCTCTTTCCAAGGTGTTAGAGAGAGGAGGAAGAAGAAGGAGGATTCCGGCCGCCAGCGGAGCATCGGAGCACCGTTTTGAGATCTGAGAGTGGATCTGTGGAGGAAAGTTCGTTACGAAGAGTTCTGTCCGCGTAGTTTTCCATGGCTCCAAAGCGGACTACAAGGGTAACGATTCTCTACTTGAGCATGTGAAGCTCTTTCTTTCTGCATAGGGAATCCCGCTCCCGCGAGTATGTGGTGAGTGCGTGGTGTTCCTTGGGGTTGATGTGAATAGTCCCTTGTATTGCATATAGAGTCCGGAATCGAAGTACGGGCATAGGCATTGTGTGTGAAGCCTACCCGGACGTGTATTGTCTAGATCGGTGATGTTGAATTTGATATGTTTTGCCGGAGAAGCCTCCGTGCTTTGGGTTTTCGGTTTCTATGCGGTAGATTGCAGCAGGGATCCTTGGAGGTTAGCTCCAAGGCGCACCCGGAAAACTGAGCGGAATCGTTGTTCTGCTAACTTGGCGGTCTGAGAACCTGCCTTGAACATAACTGGGTTATGTGATTGTTTGGAAAATGTTGGGATCCGAGAGAAGCTTGGCTCATGCGTACGTCTTAATGTGAACAACGCGGTTGAGTAACGGGCAAGTGGAATTGGACCTGGGTTATGTGATTCGGTGCGAGAGACCCGAAAAGGGGACTGGTCGTTGGCATAGTCGGGAGCCTTAGACTAGTCAGGGTCAGAAAGGCTAAAATGCTCATGTTGTTGCCATCCTGGGGTGGTGGTGAAGACGCTGAAGTGTCAAGATTCACCGTTAATGTGCCCTGAGTGCACGGGGTATTTGGTCGTGCGAGCCTACACCTGTGGCGAAATATATAGTTGCACTTTATTGTTTAGCTGGGCTAATGAATTACAGGGAAGGAGCACCGTCGTCCCGTCCTAGGGGCGGGGTCGTTATAATTTGGTCAGCTTTTGGCTGACTGTTGCTCTGTTTGCCACCATGCGGTGGAATGTGCTTGCAGGTGCTGCGGAGCCGAGTACCAAATAGCGGGCTGGAGCCCATGTTGTTGTGCTGGCCCTAGAAGGCCGTAAAGAATAGTTGTACTTTACTTTTGTCATGTGTGGCCGGCCTGCGAGCCGATGTATGAAAAATACTACTTATTAAGTGAACTACTGTAAGGTCATAAGGTCATGTAGCCTTTCAGTGTATTTTGGGTTCATTCCAGTAGTGTGGTTGTGGACATTCATGTTTATTGGATTTACGTTTTGGGTTCTTTCAACTTTAAAAGCTTCCGCCAGAATGCTCTATGTAGGAAGAGTAGTCTTAATTGGATTGTTTGAATATTCTTATGCAACCCTTCCGACTGTCTGTGGTATATGGCATCGGGTTCCAGCTGGACCTTCTGCTATATGCCATGTGACGGATGGGTGTGTTACACTGCTCCTTACTCACCTCAATCTAATGATGTTGCTGAGTGTAAGAATATAACTTTAATAGAAATAATGAATTATATGCTTCTCACATCTGACAGGACTAATTCATTTTGGCGGAGAAGCAGCCCTTACTACAAATCGCATTCTGAATAGAGTGCATCATTCTCAATTGTGTCATGGTCATCCTTATAGATATAATTCTCTAAAGACTTGGGACTGTATTTCTTATATGAGGATATACGACCTTAAGAGATCTAAGGTGGGGCCTAGAATGACAACATATATCTATTTAGGAAGAGCAGAAGATAGTGTGGATGAAAAGTTTCTCGATCTATCCACCAATACAGTGATAGATTATAGAGATGTCATATTCTTTGAAAATAAATTTTCAAGGATCATAGTTTATTTATTTCGGGGTCTACTGACATAATTTTAGAATTTACTATAGAACCTAAAGTTGGCCCCTCTGCACTACTTCCCAACCTTTAGAGGTGGAACCTGTTTCGATTAGAGCATCTACAAGAGAAAGAATTCCTAATAATATTGGTGAGAATTTCATCACATACCACTAAGAGAATGATCTATTCTCCTACTAATAAGCAATTAAATTTATAGCTTCGTTGATATAGATAGATGTCATTAATGATGAGATAGACTCG
This sequence comes from Platanthera guangdongensis, assembly GCA_039583875.1. Lineage (NCBI taxonomy): Eukaryota > Viridiplantae > Streptophyta > Magnoliopsida > Asparagales > Orchidaceae > Platanthera > Platanthera guangdongensis. Next base: position 129,290,752 of record CM077159.1, on the reverse strand, counting down.
CTGTTATAGAACTCCACTTGACATCTAGTTGACCTATCAAAAAGAGCTAAAGTTCTAAGATGCAAGTGGGTATTAAAGAAGAGATTACCTAACGGGTGGTCTACTACTTGACATAAATCATGTATGGTAGCTAAATGTTATAAATAATGGGGGAAAATAGACTAGTTTTATATTTATTCACATGTGTGTCACATATCGACTATTAGAATTTTTCTCACCTTAACATATATCGAGAACTTTATAGTTCATCAGGTGAATGTGAAGACAACCTTCTTAAATTAAGAGCTTGATGAAAAGATTTATATGACATAACCTTACGTTTATGTACATAACTGTCTAAAAGATAAAGTGTATAAATTAAACAAATCAATCTATGCGCATAAACATATGCCTAAAATGTGGCATATGAAATTTGATCAAGTGATAAACAACTTTTGATTTCAGTCCAGTCTTTACGATAAAGGACTTTATCACCTTTCAATGTTAAATCAAACAGTCATCATATGTCTATAAGTGGATGATATGTTAATTATGGGGTCTGATCTTGTTTCAGTGAGATATAATAAATCCACTCATGTAGAAGTATTTGATTTGAAGAACTTTGGTCTCGTAGATACCCTATTAGGTATGAAGGTTAGAGTTGATAAAGGTCGAGGTACTCTTAGTCATACTCATTATATAGAATAACTTCTTTCTACCTAGGGATATAAATATTGTAGGCCAGTAGAGATGATATTTGATCACAATGTTAAGTTGAGTCCTAATCTGGAGACCGGTGTTGATAAAGTAAACTTTTTCTAAAATAATTAGTAGGCTTATGTATGCCAAAAGTTATTCTAAACCAGAGACTGCCTTCTCGATTGGTATGCTGAGCTGTTTTACTAGTAGTGCAGGCAAAGAACATATATTAGGTCGCCCTAGACATGCTAATGAGATGCCTGAGAGTACTAAAAATCATACTTTGTACTACACTTGTTACCCTTCTACTGTGGATGGATACTCTAATATCTCGCGGTGTTCAGATGTTGGGAATAATAAGTCTAGTGGTGGATATATATTTCATTTTGGGTGGAACTACTATTACTTGAAAATCCAAAAGGCAGACCTGCATATCTTTGTCATCTATGAAAGCCGAGTTGTATGTCTTAGCTTCTACTGTCGAAGAGGTATATTGGATTAGGAGGTTATTTTTAGTCATTCCCTTGTCTAAGTTACAAAGTCAATCCATTGAGTTTGTTTTGTGATAATCAAACAACAGTTCAAGTCATTAAGAATGTCCTCTACAATACTAAAAGGAGACATGTACGACTAAGACTTGCTTTGCTGAATTATCTGAAAGAACAAAAAATTATTACTTTGATTGATTTGCGTTTGAAGGATAACCTAGCTGATCCATTGACGAAAGGAATTCCCAAGGCCGATTAATCAAAATAGTGAGGGAAAATAGGACTAAAGGCAATTTAGTTTGGCCTTAGTTCAAGGTTAGTGGATTCAGTTCAACCGTAGTCCAAATGTTTTTTTATTTTTCTTATTTTCTTTGTTAAAAAGGTATGTAGTGCTTTGTTGATGCATTTGGTTGCTGAGTACATATCTGGTGAGTTGTTTCATTCCAAATATGATGCTAAAAGCTTCACCTAGATTCGTCTATCTTCCCTTGGAGGAGAGTGCTATTCCAAATTTAATTATATGATCTGACTCAGTTTGAATTTTCTTCTATTAATTAGTTTCATTCCAAACTTGATGATTTCTAGTTAACTTTATAAGGGTAGTAACTATGATTTTCCTTATTAGAATACAAGTATAACAGTTGTGTTCAGAAATCTGTAAATCATTTCGTTTGAAACAAATACTGGATTCTAAGGTAAAATCTATAATACTCTGTGTAAGTGTCCTCCTAGCAATAATAAAAGTACTATGTTCTTACAATAGAACTAGATACATGTACGTTTCAAAGAATTGAATTCATTCTAAAATGAAATTTTTTGTTGAAAATTACATGGGCTGCAGATAGTGCAGGAGCACTCAAAGTCTAGGATTCTAATCAGGATAATCTGTTGGATGATGACAGTTAGAGTATTATTAGAACTTTTTCTTTTTCTCTATTCAGAGCATTATTTAGCTCTTTCTTTGTACACTTGTTTGTTTGGACTCTTTTGCTCTTTTGTTGATTTGAGTTGCTAGGTGGATAGGGCATGTGTATTAATCATACTATAGATAATGTTATGATGCTGCTGAGTTTTTATTTTAACTATATGTGCATACTATTTTCTATTAAAGTACAATATGGTTAGCATGTGTTTTACACGCTTTTGCATGATTCACGTTTGATTGAACATTGCATAAACCACCACACTCCGATGTCTGATTTATGATGGACATATGAGGAGATTGTTAAATATTTATTTAATATGTTCGCATGTGTTAAGATTGACTCGAAGCGTTTAATGGGTTCATGTCATTTTAGGGTTATGCCCTACGTTGGAGATACTATATAAACCATATTCCAAACTCAATAGGGCATATAGACTATCTTGAGCAACAAGCCAACCCTACATCTTGTTAATCCGACGAGTTCACTAATCACATCCTTTTATATTTTTTTAATAAAAAATTCTTCACCATTAGATCATATGAGAATGCATCCACGCCATGCAATGAATATTATCCATTTTACCCAAATGGAGAGAATTTGGATCCATGTTGTATCACCCTTCTCCTCATGCCATGGGTTTGATCAAAGCTGAAATGGGAGAACAATTGTCTAATTCCTCAAAGATTTCTATAGGGGGGGAATAGAGATTAAAATTTATTTCAAAATTAACTATACAATTCACAAAATTTGCATTCACTCAAGCTACTAAGCAGAATTAAGAACAAATAATTAAAATCACAGTAAAACAAATAATAAATAAAAAATAATGCACAAACACAAAAAACACAAGAAATATAATGATTTCCAAAAATCTAAGTACATCCACTATTCTACCCCCTTGGTATAATTAACTATCACAGTATCTGAGTCTTTTGATAAGGAAACTCTAAGAACCAATTACCGAATCTTTTGATAAGTAGATCTTGAACCAATATAATTTGAGTTTTTTCACAAGAAAACTCTCAGAAGCTCTAACTAAATCTTTTGAAGAGTAATTCTCAAAACACTTTTCGCAAAATGAAAAAGTTAATGAAACAGAAAATAGAGGAAGATCCGAGAATTTAGTGATCTTTTTGATAAGTTCTCTCAGTAGAATCATGAGCACAATTTGACACTTAGCACTACTAGAAAATAAACTTTTAGCCACGACAATTTTTTGACAAATAGGTGTGGGCAACGTGAGCATGACAAATTGTATTTGTCATGCTCAATCAAAGATCTTCATTCCAGCAATGTTTAGCCACATTTTCCTTTTGTGGCTAAAATTCTATTGTTTGTCATGGTTTTCTGGCCATGTTTAAAAGGTAATTATTAGTCAAGGTATTTGTCGTGGCAAAAATTTTACCACGGATTGATACCGTGGCAAATATTTGAAAATTAATTTTAAATATGTATTTGCCACGGTTGAGACCGTGGCAAATACTTATCCCGTTTTTTTTAAATAGATATATACATTTGCCATGATTTGAAGGCGACAAATAATTCATTTACAAAAAACAATATTATAAGCACACTGATACCAGCTATTTATAGTCAAATTATATTGACACCGCAAAAAATAATATTTGTGCCCCAATATATTATGATTTCATTCATACAAAAAGAGAAATAGAATTTTCATATTCAAAGAGATGTCTTTCAACTATATGCAACCAAATGAGGCCTTAGAAACAACTCTCCAACAATTTGAACAAAACTATTTACATCAAAAACATCCATAAACATTTGTGATAAAGGAAATTATGATGATGAATTACAGTACAAATAAAATCCCAATAAACATGTGCTCTTAAAGAATAATTTGAGAGCACAACGCAACAAAATGCTAACTTTCACAAGCTAGTTTTGAAGTATCATGGTTGAACCTCATTCATGCGGTAGAATGAGAATGCAGACTTGTTGTTGGTTCTTGTTGTTGCACAAAAACATCACAAGATACATCTTTTGCTTGAATTCCTGATTCTCCATTTGAATTTTGTTTGGCTCAAAGATGGTTAACATAGTAACAATGTGCACAATTTGCACGTAAAATAACATAGAATAATAAAAAGAGGACTAACTAGGAGCATATCTTGAAAGTTTGTTATATGAACCATTTATATCATTATGTGCCTCTAGAAAATGTTGAATTTCAGGTTGAAGAGATAAATTTGGCAGCAGGTCCTTGACAGTGCATTTAGAAGAACATTTTGGGTAACCTGATTGCTTAGCCAATGTCAATGCAATACCTTCGAAGTTTTCATAGCATAAGAAAACACGCAAAACATTATCACGTATAATTGTCACAGAAAAGGAGGAACAATTCATTTGCATGAAAACACAAACACTTTGGACTTTGCCTTTTGAGTAAAAAGTCGCCTTCGCATATAAAAATGGTGGATTATAACTCACTATTTGCATGTCACAAAGGTGAGAGGTGAAACATGAACTGCAATTGGTCATTGATGCCCCACTTCCAATCAAAGCATGTATTGAATTTGTACTAGAGAATGAGAAAATCAAGCAACAAGTCACAAAATTACTGGAAATAGGAGTTGAAAACCAATTAGTTGATAGTGGGGATTTCTTATTAAATTGGTGCATGAAAAGTAATTGAAGAATATGTATTGACTATTAGAATCAAAACAAGATTACGATGAAATAACCATCTATTAACTCAGATAGACAACTTTTTAGATCACCTCAAAGATATTATGGTGTTCAATAAACTACTGAAGTCAACTTAAATGAAAAAAAATAATGATAATGCTGACCATTGAGACATTATGAGCAAAATGACAATCTCTCCCAAGTATTCAAGATATTCCATGTTCCAACATACTGTATAATTAATAAAATTTTAATTCCTGCATATGTAGTCATGTGTATAATAAGAAGATTTTAATTTGGATCCTATAGATACAAAAATAGTATGCACGTGCAATGATTGCAATGATTGAAGAGAACAAAATAAGATTGTGAGCATGGGTGGGCTAATAGAGGTTGTGCTTTTATGGCAAATGGAGCAGCACATGTGACTAATTGAATTCCTTCACCCAAAAATAAACAAAAAAAGTTGTTATCCATTAAGCCAAGGACGAAGAGTGCATGTTGAAAGAGTTTTAACTTATAGCATGTAAAATTTTTAATCCAAAACAAAAAAGAAGCTTGCAAGTGAGAATCGAAAAAATGGTTATCCATTTATTACAAGAAAGTAATACAAAGTTATTTTCATGAAACCTGAAGTAATTCAAGTTTTCTAGTGTAAATAAAACAATGAAGATTGACTTTTGATACTCATACAACTAAGCCACAACCTAATTAACTTGACTTGAAATCTCCATGTATATCAACAAAAATTAATCAAAACATTGAAATATTTATTTTCTTTATTTTTTATTGTGTTTTCTACTTTAATTATGGATGGTTGTTAGCGATTCAATGTAAACTCAATTGATACGGAAAGCAGATTTGAATATCTGAAGTAGAAATCAATATTTCTAATGCCAAATCTAAAAAAATTGAGAAACTAAGAAATTGAAATACCAAATATAAAAAATGTCTTGGAAAAAATGCTCAAACTTTATAAAATATGAGATGAAAATATCTACTAAACACTTACAAAATAGCAACTCCACATAACGTAAACAGATTAATGATTACGACTGCGCATAATTAGACTAATCATCACATGGAGTGCGTATTAAGTTGTTTAATTTGATGCCAACTCATGCTTCTTGCAAATAACAAAAATCAAGTAAAATCATTTAATTGGAAAGAATATAATTTTTATATAGTGTACCCGATCTATTTTGAGAATGCGAACATGTCATACGATTGTGAGCAATGACGAAGATCGTTAAAAACAAACAAAAAAGAATAGTTATCCATTAAGAGCAACAACGAAGATCGCTAAAATGAATTGTTAAAATGGGAGGCTGATATTATAAAAATATTGAAAATTCAACAATTAAAATGAATTAGAATATACAGTGCAACAAATACTTTTCAGAAGGAGGTCAAGGAAATAAGAAAAATAAAAGATGAGAGATTTTAGATAGTTATTCTGGTTTTGCACATTAAGGTAATAATTAAGAACATATTTAATATAAACTGATTTTATGATCTCAGTCCTATGACACTGGACATCCAGGTCATCAACTACCTGATCTTTTCTCCATCAATCCATAAGAGAAACACAACTATCCAATATCATTCATACATGTACCAAGCCAGCATTAGGATCAAGGAGAAACTAAATCACCTAAAATAAAAATAATAACACATATTATATTACAATATTGAAAAAGCATGAGACCCACAACAATGATAACATAAGTTCTCAAGATTTCACATATGTTGTTAACTCTAGTTGTAGGCTGGAGAAGGATCTTTAATAATAGAAGGGCAAACATTCATCTATCTAGATCATTAATCTTTAAAAAAGCATTTTCAAGCAATTTCAAAGAACTTAAGAAATGATAAAATGTAAGCACGTCGACATAGTTTGAAATGAAAACTATGGCATTTGTTAGATGGCTAGGATTTAATGTGAGGCATTTGTTTGATGGGCCAGGTTTATTTTAGGGATTTCTAGGAAGCCAACATGGTCGTCAAAGTTTTTTGTTTGAAGTAATAAAGGCATTTTTGGATGGCCTTTGCCCAGCCCCTCACTTCTACTTCAATGGGTTGAATGTTATATAAAAGATGCAGAGGCTAATCGCCACCAGTGTTCTTATCTGAGCACTACTAGAGAACTCGTACGACCACCACATTTGCCTTCTTGAACATAGCTGCTTGCTTTTCCCTTGCCCCTCCCTTCCCCTTCAATAATTTTATTGAAAATAGAGAACTATTTCAGTTATCTTTTGAAAGTGAGAGGTTTCAATGGCAATAATGGAATTCATAATATGCTCAATTGAGTTGATGCAGAAGAATTATAGTGCCAGGTCCTTCTTGGAGAAAGCGCAAGTCGAGGTTGTTGTTGAAACCACATTTGCCTTCTTGAACATCATCTCAGAAATGATAAGACCAAATGCAATTCACATTGAAGCAAAAGCCAAAAAATTACTGCACATTAGAAATAAAAAAGAAAACATATCTTTTACCTTTGTTGGTTCAAGCTCGAACAGCCCATATTTTGCTTTTATTACGGTAAGTAAGATATGTAGCACATCCAAAGCTTTAGTGTAATAGACTATTAGAAATGATAACAGATTAATGAAAGAAACTGTAGATGTAAAATCTTATTTGGAAAAAAATCTAGACACTCATCTTATTACTTATTAGGGAATATGAACATAAGAGAAAATAGGGCCTAAGTAATACAGTTGATATCTTTAAGAAATACAAAAGAGCAAAAGGTGATGTTGCCTCATTTGTCAGGCCAAGTGATACTTTATAACTATTCAATGATATTCCTCCTGCTCTTGCTCATGTTCCTAAGAAGCCTAAAATTCCCAAGAAATATGTTGTTGCTGCAAAGAAAGATAACAAGCGTAGGAAGGGTAGTAAGGTTTGTCTGCCCTTCACTAAAATGAATTTTATTAAAAATAAGATATCAAAGGTTTATAAAAGGCGACATGCCCTAAATTTAGTATACCCCAAAGCCTTAGAAGATATAAGGAGGCTGGAGAGTATCAAAAAAATCTCTAAAGATCAGCTTGATACGGCTACAAAAACATCTACTGAATTTATGGAGAGCACACAAGAAAAGCTTCTAGATGCCTTAAGCACTTTCTTTGTATACCATCAAACAAAGAAATGAAAATCTCCCGACAGAGCAAAACTCGAAGACCTGATTCTATGTTTTTCTTCAATCTTACTTGTAATAGCATCTTTGTTTGTTCTTTTCTTCTGATCTTAAAGAGTAAAAATATAATCTTACTATTCACCCCAAAGATGTGTCTATTCTTTGTCATTTTATACTTTCGTTTTTTGTTAAACACTTTATCAAGTATGAATTACAAATCCTTGCAATTGAGGAACAACTTACTTTAAGCTTTTGTAGTGAAGCCTCAACTTTCACTTCATCCCTATCATACCGGTGTAATATGTAAAATGAAATAATAATAATAATAATAATAATAGTAAGTTGTTGTCGTTGTAGTAGGAAACAAGGGAAAGATGTGAAATTTAGTAAAAAAAAATAAGAATCTGAAATGAAGCAGGTGAATGAGGAGAGGGAAGAAGAGATCAAATCACATACCTGTGACTATTGGGTTCTCGGGAATATGATGATCCTTGACGAGGATGAGCCTAGATGCGTTGAAATACTCGTAATCTCCAGCGAGGAGGAGATGTCTTCGTGTAGGAACGATCACTGTGGACATGCATCACACATGCTGGAACATTGTGCATGGAGGAGAGGAAATGAATCTGGCGATGTGATCATGGAAGTGTTATCCGGTTCGAGCGAAGCCTGCGTGGGTGCTGCCGCAAGCAAATTTCTTTGGTCCGATCCCCGGACGAAGATCATCGTCCGGGACTATCATGATTCTGACACGTGCCTATCATGATTCTGACGCGTGTGGCTATTTAATGTTATTGCTTTGATTTTTTTTCCTTAAGAAAAATCTCCATGTCAGCTATTAAAATATGCATGCTTATATATTATACATGTAAATTACTGCAAAATTATTATTTTATCTCGGATATTATAAAAATGCTAAAATATTACATTTTATCTCCGATATTACAAAAAATGACTAAGAAATTATATTGTTATCTCAGATATTTCATGAAAAAACTGAGATAATTTATTTTTAACTTAGAAAATACAAGAAATAAATAAATCAATGTCACATAAATTAATAAATCTTAGATATTAAATAAAATAATCTATATCAGCTCTTAAAATAAATAAATACAAGTTATTATAAGTTTTACTTAAATTATAAGTTATATTTAAATTATATATTAACTCAAATAATACTCATTTCAATTAATAAAAAATAATCTCAGATATTACATGAAATAATTGAGAAATTATATTTTTGTCATAGATATTATAAAAATAACTTGTGTGGTTGTGTATTTGTTTATGTTTTCATCACATTCTTATTTTCTTACTCTAATCTAAACAACCACTAATGTTTTTATATCATATTCACCTTATGATCTAAATAGTTTAATTTGATTTTGTTCTCAATTTGATGATTTTTAATAAACTATATATCCATAGGTTCAAAATTTAGGATTTCATGAACATCATAACACCATAAAAATGAGGGTTATATCATAAAAGTATTTCATGAAAATATTATTGTGAAACCATGTATGTAATTAAGGTAAAAGTTAAGGTTAAAAATAGATTATGTCACTTATTTTCTGTATTACTTGAGATAAAAATGTAATAACTCAACTATTTTTTATAATATCTCAGATAAAAATGTAATCTCTCAGTCATTCACTGTAATATCAGAAATAAAAACTAAATATCTCAACTATTTAACTGAAATGAGTATTCTTTGAGTTAATATATAATCGAAATACAACTTATAATTTAAATAAAATTTATAATAATATATATTTATTTATTCAAATAGCTCACATATATATTTTTTGTAATATCTGAGATTTATTTATTTCTCATATTATTTAAGTTAAAAATATATTATCTCAACTATCCAAAATACAAATGTAATCTCACAAATAATTTTTTTGAGTATCTGAGATTATAATGTAATCTCTCAGCTATTTAACAGTTGGCGTTGAGATCTTTTTGTAGAAATGGAGAAAGCCAACCTTGTATATATGTCCACTTGGTACAAATACAAAGAATGAGTACATATATATAGATGAGAGAAAGAGAGAGAAAAGTCTTATACATAATGTGGGACTAAAGAGAGGAGAGAAAAACAATAAATGCTATACAAATGGGCCTAGTTTAAGTGGGCTTTTCCAACACTCCCCCGCAAGCTGGAGCGTATAGGTCATATGCACCCAGCTTGGACAAACACTGGTAGAACAGGGTGCTTGATAAGGCCTTTGTGAGGATGTCGACAACTTGATCAGTTCCTGGAACATGTTTCAATTCAAGTTTCTTCAATTGAACCTTCTCACGAACAAAGTGACAGTCAACCTCGATATGTTTTGTGCGCTCATGAAACACCGGATTCTTTGCGATGTGTATGGCGGCTTGACTATCACAAAATAGAACAGCAGCGGAGGGAAGTTTTACTCCTAGGTCAGTAAGGAGACTTTCAAGCCATGTGAGTTCTGAGACAACCGAGGCCATCGATCGGTATTCAGCTTCTGCAGAGGAACGGGCTACCACAGCTTGTTTCTTACTTTTCCACGTAATAAGATGACCACCAAAATAAGTACAAAACCCACTAGTTGACCTTCGATCGTCCAGGGAACCCGCATAGTCGGCATCAGAATAGGCAACCAATGCAGGAGCAGAGTCAGAGGTTTTGTAAACCAGCCCTTGACCCGGAGCTCCCTTAAGGTATCGAAGAATCCGTTCAACCGCTTGAAGATGAGAAGCCCGGGGGGCATGCATGAACCGACTGACAACCCCAACTGCAAACGATATATCCGGCCTCGTGACTGTTAGATAGATCAACTTTCCCACAAGGCGTCGATAGTATTCCGGGTTCGGAAGCAGCAAATCGTCATCCGAAGCATGAGCGCATAGTTTGTGATTTGCCTTCATCGGGGTACAAGCTGGCTTGCAACCAGACTGACCAGCATCTTTGAGAAGATCGAGACAGTACTTTCGTTGGGAGAGCACCAACCCATCCGGCCGCCGGGCGATCTCGAGACCCAGGAAGTAGCGAAGTTTCCCCAGATCTTTAGTTTGAAAAACAGTGCTCAGATGTTGTTTGACGTCTTGAATCCCCTTTGAGTCATCCCCAGTGAGAAGGATGTCATCAACATAAACCAACAGAAGGACGGTGCCAGTGGCCCGGTGTCGGGTAAAAAGGGAGAAATCTGCAGAACTCCGAGTGAACCCCATGTCCCGAACCACCTTGCTAAACTTGTCAAACCACGCCCGAGGGGACTGTTTGAGACCATAAATTGACTTTTAGAGAAGACATACCCGAGACTCGCTCGTGGTCTCAAACCCGGGCGGTTGGCGCATGTAGACGGTTTCCTGAAGGTCACCATTTAAAAAGGCGTTCTTGATGTCGAGCTGATGAAGGGGCCAGTGGCGGTGCACCGCGACGGAGAGAAGAACGCGGACAGTGTTGAGCTTGGCCACCGGAGAGAAGGTTTCCTCATAGTCGAGGCCCTCCTGTTGTGTGTAGCCACGGGCCACAAGACGGGCCTTCAGTCGGGCAATAGTGCCATCCGGAGCATGCTTGATAACGAACACCCATTTACACCCAACAGGGTGCTGACCGGGAGGTAAGGGAACCAAGACCCAGGTCTGGTTGGCCCAGAGGGCCGTCATTTCTTCGTCCATGGCAGCCCGCCAGCCAGGATGGTGAAGCGCCTCCTGCAAAGAGTTAGGGACCGAAACAGAGGATAATGAGGTGGCAAAGTGAAGAAGAGAGGGAGAGAGGCGATGGAGAGAGACATAATTCGCCATTGGATGAGCGGTAGAGACGGGAGCCGGAGCAGCAGGGAGCAGAGCACCAGAGGTCGAAGCCGACTGCAGAGGGGCTACGGGATGAGGAGAGCGACGAGAGTAGACCCGGATAACCGGGGGTGGTGGACGGGCAGGAGGTAGGGAAGGCAGAGAGGATGAGGAGTGAGGAGGAGGAATGACAGGACGAACGACGGGAGCTGGACTCAGAGCGACATCGAGAGCAGGGAAGAATGAAATATCTTCACGAAAAGTCACGTCAGCCGAGACAGTAACCTTGCGGGTAGCAGGCGAATAACAGACATAACCCTTCTGAGTGCGCGAGTACCCCACAAAGATATGCTTGGTGGCACGAGGGTCCAATTTGTCTGTGGAGGGACCGAGGTGGTGAACGTAGCAGGTACACCCAAACACCCGGGGAGGAACGGGAAACGGCGGAGTTGTGGGAAAGAGGAGGCTGAAGGGAGTAGCATACTGGAGGACGGAAGACGGGAGACGGTTGATGAGGAAGCAAGCCGTGGAGAGCGCGTAGTTCCAGTATGGTTTGGGAACCTGCATTTGAAGCATAAGGGAGCGAGCGACATCAAGAAGGTGACGATTCTTGCGCTCGGCGACACCATTCTGTTGTGGAGTGTACGGACACGAGGTTTGGTGAAGAATGCCGAACTCAGAGCAGAGAGTGGCAAAGGTATGGCTGGTGTACTCCCGCGCATTGTCAGTACGAATAGTGCGAATAGGCGCAGAGAACTGAGTGCGAGTCTCAAGTATGAAAGCCCGGAATACGCGGGGAAGTTCAGAGCGATCCCGAAGGAGATATAACCACGTCATGCGAGAGTAATCATCAATAAAAGTAAGAAAATACCGATAGCCAGAAATACCAGTAAATTTGTACGGACCCCATATATCGGAGTGTACTAAAATAAAAGGAGCGGAGCTCCGAGTACAATGAGTAGGAAACGATGAACGGGGCTGTTTGCCCAAAATACATGTGTCGCAGCGAAAAGCAGGGAGAGTAACATCAGGAAGAGCCTTCCGGAGGACTGGAAGAGGAGCATGTCCCAGACGGCGATGCCAATCCGATGAGGAGATAGATGCGAGGACAGTGGGAGAGTCGTCAAGAAGATAGAGCTCATTCTGCAGCCGTCCTCTACCAATGATAGTCCGCGTCTGCTGATCCTGTATGAGAAAAGAAGAAGAAGTAAATGTCACAGAGTAAAAAAAAAAAAATGTCACAGAGTAATTAGAATCAGTAGTAAGGCGACCAACAGAGAGTAAATTGAAAGAAGAGCCCGGAACATGTAGAGCCGAGCGCAGGAGGAGAGAAGAGGTGAGAGAAATATCAGCACATCCAGAGACTGGAACTGATGCCCCATTAGCGACAGTAATGTACTTTGGGTGAGGTGAAGACAAGTACTGAGTTGGCCTAACAGAGGTGATATGATGAGTGGCACCAGAATCAAGGATCCAGCGCGTGCCAGAGGATAGGCAGGCGATACCTTCATTGGAGATAGAGGCAGCAGAGGCAACTGAGGCAGGCGGACGGCTGAGCAAGCCATGAAGATGCTGGAGCTGAAGACGAACCTCGTCGAGATCAGGACGAGAGGAGTCAGAGTCGGTAGTAGCAGCAGAGGCTTGCGGACGAGGAGGTCGGCCATGTTTGTGATAGCAGGTGGCCTCAAGATGGTCATCTTTACCGCAGAACGAGCACTTAGGCCTAGACCGGCCACCTCGACCCCGGCCGCGAGAGTCAGAGCGGCCACCACGGGCAGAAAGGGGAAGAGGCAATAAGGGAGCTGGTGCCTGTTGAACAAGGGCCGGAGAAGGAAGTCCGGGAACATCCGGAGGCGGGGAGACTTTGAGAAGCATTGAGCACACATCAGAAAAAGATGGTGTAACAGTAGAGGAGAGGATGTGAGCCCGGACACTGTGAAGATGAGGTGGTACCCGGGCCATCATCATGGCGATACCCACAGCTTCCTTTTGGGTACGTTGAGCAGCGAGATCTAAAGTGGGAGGCTGATGGTGGATCCAAGCCTCGACCAGAGACCGGGCCTGAGCAACAAAGGATGTCAGGTCGGTTGCGCCACTGCTATCAAGGGCCTGGAGAGCAGTGACGATATCATATAGATGGTGGAGACTATCCTTGCCAGAGTAGAGGGTGTGGAGCTCGTCCCACATGCCTTTGGCCGTCTCATGATACATGGCCAGGCGATAAGATTCGCCATCAAGAGAGTTGAGAAGCCAAATCTGCACACGCCCATCATTGCGTAACCATTCCTCAGTAGGGATACCGATAACGGTCTGAGTCAAGTGATGAAGGAACCCCTTTGACTGAAGGACACGGCGAACTGAGTGTGCCCATTCCACAAAGTTCTTCTTGCCAGTGAGCGAAATTGTAGTGATCCGAAGCTCGTCGCGGACTTCCTGGAGAGAGGCTGGGCGTTCAGGAGGAGGAACTGCCGTGCCGACTGAGTCCGCAGATGTAGACATGGGGGCGACCTGGATGAGGTCGCGGCGAGCTGGAGGAGGCCGCGGCGAGCTGGAGGTGACCGCGGCGGACTGGAGGCGGCAGCTAGAGGAAGCGGAAAGACAGCGGACTGGATGAGGTCGCGGCGACCTGGATGAGGTCGCGGCGACCTGGATGAGGTCGCGGCGACCTGGAGGAGACCGCGGCGGACTGGAGGAGGCAGCGGCGGACTGGAGGAGGCCGCGGTGAGCACAGACGCTCAGCAAGGAGCGGGCCAAGAGAGGCCGCGGCGGAATGAAGAGGCCGAGGCGGACTGGATCAGATCGCGGCGGGCTGGATCAGACCGCGGCGGACTGGAGCGAGCTGAAAAGAGAGGACAAGCCTGGGAAGCAAGAGAGCGACCGCAGCGGGCTGGACCAGTCTGCAAGACTGAAAGAACGCAGAGAGGCGAGCCCGCGGCAGACAGGGAAAAGAACTTGGCTGCCTGAAGAGGAAGGAGAGCAGCCGCAAGCAGGGGAGAAGTGCGGACAGAAGGAGGTCGCTGCGCTTACAGCGGACGAAGGAGACCAAGAAGAGGAGGCGAATACTGAGTTCGCAGCGGACAGAAGGAGACCGAGGGATCGAGGTCGCCGAGGTCGCGCCGGACAAGGAGAGGCCGCAGCGGACTAGGGGAAGCAGTGGACCCCACAGGATGGCTATAAAGAGGGGGCCAGAGGAGGAAGGAAGAGGAGGGAAGAGAAGTGGTTCCACGGGAGGAGAGGAAGCGGTCTGGACAAGGGAGGCCGCGGGTGTGATGCGACTAGAAGTTGCGGACACACACACGCAGGCCGCAGAGATCGCAGGCCGCAGGGCGGACAGGAAAGGGAGTCCGCAGGAGTCCGGAACCTGGCTCTGATACCATGTAGAAATGGAGAAAGCCAACCTTGTATATATGTCCACTTGGTACAAATACAAAGAATGGGTACATATATATAGATGAGAGAAAGAGAGAGAAAAGTCCTATACACAATGTGGGACTAAAGAGAGGAGAGAAAAACAATAAATGCTATACAAATGGGCCTAGTTTAAGTGGGCTTTTCCAACACTTTTAAAAAACAGATTTTCCAAGGAAAAAAGATTAAGGAAATAAAATGAAAGACACGTGTCACAATCACCTAGGCCCCAGACGATGATCTTCGTCCGGGGCCCGGACTAAAAAATTTTGCATGCCACAAAGGGTTCCTGTAGAAAAACATTTGAAGTGAAGAAGATGTAGAGGAAGAATGAGGAAGAGGAGAATTTGCCTAACCTTGAAACCCAGCGAAAAGATGGCGGATCCGGATCGCCTGGAGTTCGTACGAAGAACTCCAGAGTGGAGTTCGATCCAACGTGTGAGAGCGATTGATCTCGCCAATCTTACGGCGAGATGAATTCAGGCTCTAAAAGACAAAAACTGAATACTAAAAAGCAATCAAAATAATTTTAAAAAATGAGAAATCTCGCGCGACGGTGAGAACACAGCCGATCTATGATATTGATTGAGGAGGAGGAGGAGGAGATGCGCTATCACAAACCCTACTGTGGTGTCCTTTTGACATTGAAGTGATGGAAAAAGGTAAAATTTTGGGGGAATTTTCCCCCCATAATTTTTATGTTAATATATTTTATTTTATGGAGTGTAAAGTTAAGATGAAAAAAATATGACTTGGAAAATACAAATTTAATATTAAAAAAAATTGGCGCCACGGTGCTGTCACCTAAACCGTCGTTCGCCAACTAGGTAGCAGAGCCCTCAAAAATGTTATTTGAGGTTGGGATATCTAATTTTGATCTTTGACATTAGACTAATTGACTCATCATTGTATTCATCATCATTGCTATTACGACTCGGTGTCTATTTTTGAAAACTCACAATGCTTCTCTAGTCATCTTCATCATTATCATCATTCAGCTTCTTCTTTATACCGTTAGTCTATCGGCGTAGTCCTTTTCATCATTGTTGCGACTCAGTTTCTTATTTGGACTATTTGCCTATTTTGTTTGACAATAGTTCTATTCTTAGATTGAGTGTTGTTGATCTCATCATAGTAATTATCTAATACTTATTTTTGTCATGACAAAAAATTGTGGCTAATACTCATGTATTAGCCAAGAATTAGGAATTTGTGGCTAATATTATCTTATTAGCCGCAAATTAGGAATCTGTGGCCAATAATATCTTGTTAATCACAAATTTGACAATTTGTGGCTAATGTTTTCTTTTTTTACCATGAATTTGTGATCCGTGGCTAATACATGTGTAAGTATCTAGTAGTCAACCTAAATCACCTAAAGGATGATGAATAGGTGAGTTATGTGTCTTATAGTGGAATAAAAATTTGTACAAAAATAAGCACACAGAAACGCAGAGAATTTATAGTGGTTCCCCGAGTTGGGTACGTCCACTATCCTGCCTCGCCTATCTACCACGAAGGGCTAGATTTGTCTTCTTCACAGTTATCTCAGATTGAACACAATCTTACACCTCGGAGCCTCAACACCTACAACTCGAAGACAACTCTCCTACCACTCGGAGAACAACCTCTCCTACAACTCGAAGAACAACCTCTCATAACTTCGATCCTAAAATATGGATCGACAACTCGGAGGCAAAACCTCCTACAATAGTATAAAAGATTTACACAAACAAAGATTTAAAATAATCTTCTTCAGATTTGAAATCTTTGGTCTTCTGTTCCTCCGAAAAGTACATCTTGAACGTCTTAAGGAACAAAAGAAACTGAAAGCTTTGTACACTTGATCTGAACACATGGATAAATTAGATCGGAGTAATATGAGAACCTTCAGAGATCAAAGATCTAGACGACACACTTGACGACGAACGAATCATGAAGCAAATTATTGTCGGCCAAGATAATCGCGAAAAGCGGTATCGTAAGCTGACGAGAGTTTTCCTTCTTGAAATTTCTCGGTTTGAACAATAGCACGATTGGGGTTTCTTGAAATCCAACCTAGGTATATATAGGAACTCCTCTTCGCTAATGGCTAGAAGATTCCTTCCATACCGAGAAATCTGTGAGTTACTATACCTGGCGGTCTAGATGATCTGAATCAGAAATTTGAAAATAGAAAAATAAACCTTAAGTACTATTCGTCGAGTACATACAGGTATACTCGTCAAACTGCTTCGAAACTCGACAAAAATAACTCAGATTATTCCAGACAGATCTAACCGATAACTCAATGCTTTCCTGAAGAGATACTTGACGAATTGGACGAATATCGACTAGCTTACTCGACGAATTCGATGAGTATCGGCAGATACTCTCAACGCATTTGACGCATATGTAAAGTGATATCCGACGAATTTAACTTGTAGAAATCCAGAGAAGTAAATTCGAGAACTCAAGGCATATACAGTGAGTCTCGACAAATTCATCGTGTATCGACATATATATTCGACAAGTATCGATAGATACACTCCATAAATTCGATGAGCATACATAAAGATACTTGATGATTTTTACTTGACTAATTTCCAAGAACATAGAGGTTATTCCCTAAGTAAATACGACGAATTCGACGAGTGTCAGTATGTATACACGACGAATTCGATGAGTATCCATGAAGATAATCGATGAATTCGACGAGTATTCACTATTATACTCGATAAATTTTACTTAGAGAAAAATTTTGATCTTCTGAATTCAGCAACTTGTCCTTCCTCGATTTTCTATTATACTTGAATCTGAAGTACACCCCAATAGAGAGATTACACGTGAGTCAACACATTTGCATATACAATGAAGGATTACATTGTATAGTCCCATGTTTTATGACCTACTGTAACCTGACATTGGTTTATACTTAGTAATATAGTACGACAAGCACATAATTAAATAAACAGCAACAAATACAACCTCAATTCATCTTAGTTCAATAGACACTTCTTTAAATCAGGGACATTGTGAATACAATACCCAACAATCTCTCTCTATTTGAAGAAGTCAAAATCCTACAAACTAAAGTGAATTGTACACAATATAACAAAATAAGGAAAGAGCATGATAAGGAAAGAACATATAAAAAGAATTAGAATTAAGAACAATTTCCATCAAAACATTAAATATATATATGTGAAAGTTCTATTGGGGCAAACAATATTCACAATCATCAAATAAAAAGATTAAGCTTGTTTGCCCTGGCTCTTCTGAAAGTGTCTGTTAAAGTAAGCCTTCGGCTTCGGGAAATACTTTGGTAGTGGAGGAGGGGCTGCATGATCATCCCTTCTGAATGTTCTGAAGTGAATCCTTCTTTTGACATTGTCAATTTCATGTTTTTGCAACTCCTCCCTGCTATAGTGAGTGTACCTGTCTTCATGTCCTACATCGACTAATATGAAGTGTCCAAGATAATACCTTTTGAGATTGGACTCCACACTTCACATAGTTCTCTGATATGATCAAACCTGGCAGCATAAGGGCCATCACCATATCTCCTTCTCTTAGAAGCTAGTTGAGAGACATCCTCAACCACTTGAATCTCTGGTTCAGCAGCAGTAATAGAGTAATCTTGAGTTTCTGTCCAGTATTGGGTGTAGTCCTGAACAGGCTGAACATAGTCATGTACAGGATCAGGCATCATAGGTTCTGCCATCCTTACCCCAGCAAGCCCTGGAAACAATTCTCCATGTAGCCAACTGAAGTTATCATAATAGTTGGTGTTTGCTGTCGTGAACTATTCTATCATTGAAACTTCAAGTGCATTTACCTTAGTTTTCAATTATGTCTCCCCCTTTTTGACTTCTTCAAGCACTTTTGATGCAATTGCATTACTGTAGTGTAGACCATTTGATCATCAAAGTTATTCATCCCTTCATTTTGGGCAGATATAACTATTTTGGCATTCGCATCAACATTCTTGAGAACGTCCAAATTACTTTTCAGACCAGTCATAGTTAGATTAATTTCTTGCCCACCTTTCACAAACCAGCTGTCCAAGTACGATTCCATCTTATCAAAACGCACCTTGACTTTAGCAAGGTTGTTGTTCATTTCTTATTTTGTCTATTTTATTCTCTTCATAAATGTCTTCTGAACTTTCTTCAGAGATCTATCAAAATGAGCTTGGACTTCAGAATGGAACTATCTGAACTTGAACTTGGAATCTTCACAACAGGAACACTGGGGGAAGATAGAAGATCTGCACTGGCCTCAGAATCACTGGATGACTCTGCCACTGAGGAAATATAAGCTTTGAAAACAGTCCTGGATCTTGAGCCACTAGGACAGGAGGAAGCATCTCGGCTTCTCCTTCCTCATCAGATATATCAACAATCTCTTCTTCTTAAACAAGAGGTCCAGCTGGAATCTTTGCAATACTTCTCTGTAGTTGTCTGATCAACCTCTCAACCTAGGTGTGAATAGATACTGAGGACTGAGCCTGCTCCCCCTCAGACACAACTGGGTGAATCTCTGGGAGACTTACGAGCAGATTTTCTGTAGAAGCAATAATAGTAAAATCATTTACATTATCAGCAGCTCCAACCTTGTCTGCATCATTTACATTATCAGCAGCCATATCCTCATAATAGGCAACCTCATCAAAATCAGCAGCATTTAACTCATCATCGGCAACTATCTCAGCATCAGCTTCATCAGCCACAGTCTCAGCCGTAGCAGCACGACCAATAGCAGTAATCTCTGTGTGTAGATCATCTAACTCTGTAACTAAACCAGGTACCACTATCTCTGGAACATCTGAAACTGCAGAAAAAGGAACAACCAAGGGCACTTGTACATCAGTAACCACTTTGGTTTCACCAGACTCCCTCTCAATTCCTGCACCCGAGCTTTCAGGAATTTCACGAGGGGTAGGAGTAGGAATTCTTTCCTCAGGAACTTCATCCTCCTCTACCTCAGGCAAGTCTTGGAGACCACCTTGCCTTGGGATTCTTCTTTCCTATCTAGAGAAGATTGAAGCATCTATTTTCTTCAGGTAGTGAATTGGTACTCCTTTGGTCATGTTAAATATGTCTCTATCGAACTGATATAAGTATAGGCTGATTATACTTCCAAAGTTTGGTGTTCATAAACTTTCCTTTATCCTTCCAAATAACACTACACCCCAGTCTATTCTCTTCCGGCATATGATGGCGATCAGAATCTTGAACATGTCTGAGGACAGGTAATCATGGGATCTAGTCTTCCACAATAGAACTTTTCCAATTATATTTGGAAAGAGTTTTCCTTCGTCATTCATCCCTTTTTGCTTGACTGCTTTAGTTCCTCTTGGTAGACTACAAAATAATAGAGCCCTTGAGAAATCACTGTCTTCTAACTGATCTTCATCCACACACTCTGGGAGCCATAGATACCTTATGAGTAGAGAAGCTTTCACTTTGACTCTGACTTGCCTGACTTTGCTCTTGATTACCGTGTCTTCACTGCGGAGCTTGGAATTTTGGAAGAAATCCAGAACCTCCTTGTCCAACACTTTTCAAGGTTGTTCGAGGATGAAGGTGAGACCGGCCAATTCCAACATTAGTATGATGTTTCTTAATTCATCCATGGTTGTAGCGAAACCAGTTTGAACAAGTTCTCCCCCTACGAGCAAGGCACTAGTACCTCGGGGAGCCATGAAGACAAACCAAAAATCAGAAGGTTGAAGGAATTAGAGACGACGATGCGCTGCAGTCACGGACAATGACTTGCTGTTGCGAAATCTAAAGTGGTGGAAGGAGGAATCGACGGTATTCAGACCTTATCTTTCGACGATGAGAAGGTGTTTGCCCCCCAAAGCTTTACTTATATATATACGTAAAGTTTCGAGAAGTGAGAAATTGGCACGTACCTTAAACCGGCGACTCTTCAGATCCAATAAAAAATGACCTGAGTACGATTCGTCGAAATCCCATGAAAGCCAAGAAGAGTTCGTCGAGTATCACCGAAATTTGTTGAAAAGTAATGGATTATTTCGATGAATCTACGAGATTCCACGAGAGTGACTCAATGAATTTTCCTTGGAAACCTTGTCTGCATAGAGATGTACTTAACTGAGAGAATTTCTGTCTCCTTAGCCGTCTTCAAGAATCTTTGTTTATCATGCCCAGTTCCATTTTGAAGAATGAGAACTTGGCCTCGTCCAATGGCTTCGTGAATGTGACTTGTTTATCTGTAGGGACATAGTTGAGAATTATGTCCATGTTCTCCACATGCTACAGGATGAAATGATATCTGATTTTGATGTGCTTTGTTCGCATGTGAGAGACTGGATTATTTGCAATCGCAATCGCACTGGAGGAGTCGCAAAACATTGGAATCTCTTTGAATTGCAAGTTATAGTCTTCCAGCTGATTTCTGATCCAGAGAAGCTGTGCGCAACAACTACCAACAGAGATGCACTCTGACTCGGCAGTGGTGATTGCCACAAAATTTTGCTTTTTGCTGCTCCATGAAATAAGCCATCATCCGAGGAATTGGTAAGTCCTGGAAGTGCCTTTCTTGTTATCCCTGCTTCCTGCAAAATCAGTATCTAAAAAATCAATTAAATCGACGTCATTACTTCTTAGGTTCCATAATCCAAGATCTGGAGTACTCTTAATGTATCTCAAGATCCTCTTTGCAGCGGCGTATTGAGATTCCTTAGAGTTCTCCTGAAATCTAGCACACACACAAATGTTGAAAACATTATATAGGGTCTACTATCAGTAAGATAGAGCAAAGACCCAATTATGCTTATGTACTTGGCTTCATTAAAAGTTTTCTCATTCTCATCCTTGTCCAGAGACATAGTTGAAAACATTGGAGTCTTCATCGAGGTTGCATTCTCTATTCCGAATTTCTGGAGCAACTCTTTGGTGAACTTCATCTGAAAGATGAAAATTCCATCTTTAGATTATTTCACCTGAAGTCCTAAAAAATATTTCAGCTCTCCTATACTTCTCATTTCAAACTTCCCTTACATAAGTTTAGAAAACTTCTTGCAGAGGCGGTCTTCCGTAGAGTCAAAAATAATATTATCGACATAGATTTGCACTAGCAAAATCTTGCTTTTTACTTCACTAAGAAATAATGTTTTATCTATCTTTCCACTTGCGAACTTGTTCTCAAGAAAAAAGCTAGACAACGTCTCATACCAAGCTCGAGAAGCTTGATTTAAACCATATAGTGCCTTTTAAAGAAAATATACATAATCAAGGAAAGTAGATTCAACAAAATCTCGGGTTTGTGCTATGTATACTTCCTCTTTTAGATCACCGTTGAGGAATACAGACTTCACGTCCATTTGATAGACTTAAAAGCCTTTGTGAGCAGCATACACACGGAACAACCTGATCGCTTTGAGTCTGTCCACTGGAGCAAAGGTCTGATCGAAGTCGATCCATTTTCTTGTTTGTACCCTTGAGCTAAAATCCTGCCTTTGTTCTTTATAATTACTTCATTTTCATCCAGCTTGTTTCTGAATATCCATTTGGTACCGATCACGTTCCGTCCTTTGGGCCTGGGCACCAACTCCAAAACCTTGCACCTTTCAAACTGGTTGAGCTCCTCTTACATAGCTATTATCCAAGATGCATCCTTCTTTGCTTCTTTAAATTTCTTTGGATCAACCTGAGAAAGAAAGCTAAGATATAAAACTTCGTTAGTGGTACCTCTTATGGTTCTTACACCGTCGTCTGGCTCTCCATCAGATCAATATGGTGATCTCTTACGTGTCTGAACACTAGATTTATTACTCTCCTATCAGCAGGTTCTACCACTTCAGTTGCATCTCCTGTAGGTTGAGGGAGTTCATCATCTAGTAGTTCTTCTTCCACCAAACTTGGAGTTACGACCTTGATGGAGATTGGAGCATCTTCCTATACTGCTTCTTCCAAGCTTAATTCCTTTAACCTGGCACCTGCATCTACACCAATAACACTAGATGAGCAAATATGAAGTATGTTTGTCTCATCAAATACAACATTTATAAACTCTTCTACAACCAGGGTTTTCTTGTTAAAAATCTTATATGTCTTACTATAGCTAATATAACCTACTAAAGTACCTTCAAAACACTTTTCATTAAACTCCGTACGACAATACTTCTCATTGTTAAGTACGAGGCATTTACTGTCAAAGATCCTAAAGTAGGACACAGTCAGTTTTTTGCCCTTCAATAGTTCATAGGGAGTCTAACGATGGTTTTTGTTGATTAATGCTCTATTTTGCACGTGACAAGCTGTGTTGACTGCTTCAGCCCAGAAGTACTCTGATGGTGAAGCATCATTCAACATAGTTGTACATTCTTCAATAAGGGTTTTGTACCTTCACTCAGCAACTTCATTTTATTGTGGAGTATGTGGAGAGGAAAACTCATGAAAGATACCTTGACTTCCACAGAATTCTGTCATGGATCCAGCCTCAAATTTGGTTTTGTGATCACTTCTGATTTTGACCACGAAGTAGTTTAACTCGTTCTGAATTTGCCTAATAAAATTAGTGAAAGCCTCAAAGGTGTCTGATTTGTGTTTTAGAAAGAACATCCAAGTAAAACGAGAGTAATCATCAACAATGACAAACGTATAGACTTTACCTCCTAAAATGTGAATTGGTATGGCACCAAATAAGTTCATGTGAAGTAAGAATAAACTTCTGTGTCTGCTTACCAATTTAACATGCGTGACATAAACTTTCTTTAAGGCACTTAATGTTGGGGGCATCACGCACTAAGTTTTGAGAAAATAGCATATTAATAGTTTTGAAATTAATTTGTGCTAATCCCGTGTGTCATTGGTCACAAAGAGACACACTATCTTTTGCCAAAAAGTACACTGGTGTAGAATTGTCTAAACATAGAAAATTTAAGCAGAAAATATTTCTACTCCGAGTGCCAGTTAAGATTGTTTCTAAATTAGCAGATGATTTTATCAGACACTTGTCCTTATAGAACTCAACGATATAGCCTTTATCACATAATTGACTTATGTTTATCAGATTATGCTGTAATCTTTCAACATAAGCCACTTTTGTGAAGGGGAATATGACGTTGAAAATCATACCATAGCCCTTAGTGATTCCCCAGTCAGACCCTCCAAATATGACTTTTGGAGCGTCTTCGACTGGGGTATATTCTTGCAATAGGATCCTTGTCCCGATCATGTGTCGAGAGCATCCACTGTCCAAATACCAGATTGGAGTTTTGTTGGCCTTTTGACTTACATGCAATTATAAATCAATTTTCCTTAGCCACCCAAATAGATTTGGATCCTTGTTAGTTTAACACCACTTGGAACATTAATATTATGAGTGGTCGTTCTCGCACTGTTAACTCGGGGAGTTTCAATTTTCATAGGATGAAACCAACAATCTATGGAAAAATGACCAATATTGCCGCAACACCAATAGTCAAACATGTTGTACCTTCTCTTATACTCCTGTTTTACCTTTTGAATGGGATGTCTAGCAGGAGCAACCGACTTGGAGGTGGAAGCCTCGTAATTGTAGCTAACATAAGGCTTCACTATCTTCGTATCCTTGGGAACAACAGTTTTGGCTTTTGGAGTCTTCTTAAAATTTGGTCCATGAACATAGAAACTGTTAGGAATATTGCCCTCAATATTCACTAGATTTGATTTGAAGAGGCATCACCATCAACACTAAGAGCATAGTTGTATTTGATGTTATGAAAGATAGGGATAGATCTTAACTTGCACTAGTTAGAGTTATATCTATATTCTTAGAACAGAAAATCACAGCACAAATATAAAGCAAGAAATCAAGCAACACAGAAGACACAAGGATTATAGTGGTTCTCCAACCTGGGTACATCCACTCTTCTACCATCTGGTAGGAATCCACTCAAGTTTTTGATCAGGTGTCTGACACCAATGAGCTTTTGATCAGGTGCTCAAAAATCAATCCTCAAGTCTTTTGGTCAGGTGACTTGCAACCAGGAATAACTTTTGAAGGGAGTTATAACCTTGTATACAGAGGGGGGATGAGAGATGATTTTGTCTTCTCTTTCTCAAGTTACAACTGAGAAGACTTAAGTGGATATGATGTTAGCAAAAGGATCCCCCTGAGATGTTAAATGGTTCAGGAAGATGGAGGTTTTGCTTCAGGGTGAGTAGGCCTTCAGATTGATGATGTCTCCAGCAAGCTTCTTACACTGATATTGATTGTGTATCTCTTGAGAAGCCTGGAGCAGATGAAGAACTGTATGAGTATATAGATTGATGCAGAGTTCCTTCTTTTCTGGAAAATGGAAAGTCTTTACTGTGTGTCTATTCTCTATCTTTTTGTTGGTACTCTGTGTTTCTTGTTCTATCTCTTCTCTGTCGAATTCAAACATTTGAATTCATTTGTCTTGAAGACGGCTGAATCATTCCCGAGAATGGTAATTGTTTTGGGAATCAATTAACATTAAATTCTGATTTAATCCATAATTAATGCAGCCTCCAAACGGCTATATTCATAAGACTATATAGCATTAAATCTGATAGTTGTAATCTCCTTTAATTAAGCCTTAATTAATTCTGCCAGCTGTAACTGATTGCACAGAATTCGTCGAGCTCAGTTTTTTACTTCGTCGAGCTGAGTCCACAGTTCTTCTTTAGCTTCTGGTGTCGACATAGCTTCTGTGGAATGTGTCGACACAATCTGGCTCTGGTGTTGACACAGTTGGTGTCGACAGATGTTCTGCGTGTCGACACAAGTCTTCTGTGTGTCGACACAATCTTGTTTCTGGTGTCGACACAGTTGGTGTCGACAGATGTTCTGTGTGTCGACACAAGTCCTGTGTGTCGACACAATCTTGCTTCAAGTGTCGACACAGTTGGTTGAGTCTCTGACAGTCTGTTGAAGAATGGTCCATGTGATGTTGATTCTAAGGACTTGGCCTATACTCTAGGACACAACCATGACCCTGGCTATACATGATGGGTCATTCTAAGCAAACATAATAGTGATCCTTGCCCAAATCATAATTGGGGTTCCAATAATCTCCCTCTATTTTGGTGAGGACACTATTTACATAAAAATAAATAAAATACAAAGTCAAAACAGTCTGCCTGAATTATAAAGGTTTTCAGCAGATGTACAAGAGTGCTTTGGGAAATAAAATAAATAAACTGTTGTTATAACTTAGACAATTTTCTTTAGATAGTCTCCCCCTATTTTCATTTCCTTGCACACATTCCTTGCCCCTAATCTAAGTAGACTTTATAATCTATTAGAAAAAACAGTCTCTCTCTACTGTTGTAGCCTTTCAAACAATCTCCCACTATACAGCCACTGATGTATCCCTTATACTAGCTGAGACTGAAGTCTTTTGGTTACTATCAAATACCAGTGTTTCTCTGTGGTAAGATAGGTCTTTTCCTGAAAAGAGATGTTCAAAATTCTGGACTCAGATTACCTTGGGTCCTGGTTATCTTTTATAATAATTAGAAATAAAAGAATATTCAGGTTGATTTTCATAAGCAAGTGGATGATATTTTCTATGAGGGATTATCCACTCAGTAAAAGGATTTGTAAAATGTTGATTATGATTTTGGAATAAGTTAAAATTTCTGCTCTGAAATTTTGAGTTCGACGAATTACGGTCATTTCGTTGAACTGAGTTCGACGAATGGTATTGAGATCGTCGATCTCTGCTCAGAGTATAATGGAAATTGTTTTCTCTGTTCCGTTTTCGTCGACCTCTGTTCGACGAAACATATTTATTTCGTCGAGTATAGATTCCTGACCAGTTAAGATTGAAATCTTTGTTCATAGTTCGTCGAGCTTTGTTCGACTAATGATGTTTTCATCGATCTCGGTTCGCCGAATTATTTTGAACAAAAAATTTCTGAAGATTTTTAAATTGATTTAATTTATTCTTTTGTAATTTTCAGTAATTTTTTCAATGACATTTAACTTGTCTTTTCCTTTAATTGATTCTAAATAACTTAGTTGTTCAAGAGCATTCTTTAAATCCTTTTTGAGTGTAATATTTTCAAAGGATACAGTATTTAATTTACCTCTGAGAAGTTTTATTTCATTCTCAGATTAAATTAAGTCTTTACATGATAATGTAAACTCAGTTTTAAATTCTTCTGATGAAAGATCAAGGATAGAGATTACCTGATCTTGTTCTGATTCACATTCTGATTATCCATCAGAGTATGATTCTCCATCAAGGTTGCTGCAAGAGGCATTTATTGCTATTAAGAAGAACTCTCTTGCTCTTGACTCTTCTTCATCATCAGTTGTACAGGATGAAGCTTCAGAGTCACTCCAGGTTTCAGCTTTAACATTTCTTTCTTTAGCTGATCCTGCAACCATTGTTGTGAGCGAGTCCCACATATCTTTTGCACATGAACATTCAGCAACTTCCTGAAAAATGTCATCAGACATTGATTGTGCAAGAATGTTCATTGCTTGTGCATCAGCAATCTTCAGCATTTTCTGGGAATCTGTCCATTGAGATGATGGAACAGCATTGATACTTGTTGTTTCCTGAGGTTGAGTTGGTCCTGACAAAATGGAATTAAAAATATTTTCATCAATGGAGTTCATATAAAACATAATCCTTGTCTTACATAGTGCAAGCTTATCTAGATTGCACATAGGTGGTCTGGTGCTTGAAAAGTCTTCATTTTGTGTCATGATAAACTCTAAAGATGTATAAGATCTATCAGATCGTTTTGGTTCAGGTGTTAGCATGTACAACCAAGAAAACCTGCTCTGATACCAATTGAAAGATAGAGATAGATCTTAACTTGCACTAGTTAGAGTTATATCTATATTCTTAGAACAGAAAATCACAGCACAAATATAAAGCAAGAAATCAAGCAACACAGAAGACACAAGGATTATAGTGGTTCCCCAACCTGGGTACATTCACTCTTCTACCACCCTGGTTGGAATCCACTCAGGTTTTTGATCAGGTGTCTGACACCAATGAGCTTTTGATCAGGTGCTCAAAAACCAATCCTCAAGTCTTTTGGTCAGGTGACTTGCAACCAGGAATAATTTTTGAAGGGAGTTATAACCTTGTATACAGAGGGGGGATGAGAGATGATTTTGTCTTCTTTTTATCAAGTTACAACTGAGAACACTTAAGTGGATATGATGTTAGCAAAAGGCTCCTCCTGAGATGTTGAATGGTTCAGGAAGATGGAGGTTTTGCTTCAGGGTGAGTAGGCCTACAGATTGATGATGTCTCCAACAAGCTTCTTAGACTGATATTGATTGTGTGTCTCTTGATAAGCCTGGAGCAGATGAAGAACTCTATGAGTATATAGATTGATGCAGAGTTCCTTCTTTTCTGGAAAATGTAAAACCTTTACTGTGTGTCTATTCTCTATCTTTTTTCTGATACTCTGTGTTTCTTGTTCTATCTCTTCTCTGTCGAATTCAAACATTTGAATTCATTTGTCTTGAAGACGGCTGAATCATTCCCGAGAATGGTAATTGTTTTGGGAATCAATTATCATTAAATTCTGATTTAATCCATAGTTAATGCAGCCTCCAAACGGCTATATTCATAAGAATATATAGCATTAAATCTGATAGTTGTAATCTCCTTTAATTAAGCCTTAATTAATTCTGCCAACTGTAACTGATTGCACATAATTCGTCGAGCTCAGTTTTTTAATTCGTCGAGCTGAGTTCACAGTTCTTCTTTAGCTTTTGGTGTCGACACAATCTGGCTCTAGTGTCGACACAGTTGGTGTCGGCACAGTTGGTGTCGGCACAGTTGGTGTCGGCACAGTTGGTGTCGGCACAGTTGGTGTCGGCACAGTTGGTGTCGGCACAGTTGGTGTCGGCACAGTTGGTGTCGGCACAGTTGGTGTCGGCACAGTTGGTGTCGGCACAGTTGGTGTCGGCACAGTTGGTGTCGGCACAGTTGGTGTCGGCACAGTTGGTGTCGGCACAGTTGGTGTCGGCACAGTTGGTGTCGGCACAGTTGGTGTCGGCACAGTTGGTGTCGACACAGTTGGTGTCGACACAGTTGGTGTCGACACAGTTGTTGTCGACACAGTTGGTGTCGACACAGTTGGTGTCGACACAGTTGGTGTCGACACAGTTGGTGTCGACACAGTTGGTATCGACAGATGTTCTGTGTGTCGACACAAGTCTTCTGTGTGTCGATACAATCTTGCTTCTGGTGTCGACACAATTGGTGTCGACAGATGTTCTGTGTGTCAACACAAGTCCTATGTGTCGACACAATCTTACTTCTGGTGTCAACACAGTTGGTTGAGTCTCTGGCATTATGTTGAATACTGGTCCATGTGATGTTGATTATAAGGACTTGGCCTAAACTCTAGGACACAACCATGACCCTAGCTATACATGATGGGTCATTCTAAGCAAACCTAATAGTGATCCTTGCCCAAATCATAACTGGGGTTCCAATATGTTGGTTAAGCTCATCATGTGCAGGATGTTCCTTGGAACAAGATTAGATAAGTTGTCTAAGTGATTGTGACAGGTGGTTACAAGGTAGAGAGGTGGAGAGACAAAAATCTGTCATAAGTCCACATGCGTTGAGTGAATCTAGTTCACTCAACTCCAGATGCCTAGGAAGGATGCTTGAAAGCCTAAAAATCGCCTAAGTCCACAGGCATTGAGTGAAGCTAGTTCACTCAACGCCAGATGCCAAAAAGCACTGAGTAAGGTGTGGACAGTCAAAGCCCAGCAGTTTGCAAGATAGAAATGCAGCTATGTCCACAAGCGCTGAGTGAAGGCAGTTCACTCAGCGCCATATAACAAGAGGCGTCAAGTATAAATGAGTCTGTCAAAGATTCAGCAGTGGCAAGCAGAAAATCGACAAAGTCCAGAAGTGTCGAGTGAAGACAGCTCACTCGACGCTTGAAGAAGGAAGCGTTGAGTCAAGCTCGCACATTCAAAGCTTTTGAATATTCTGTCAAAGAAATCAGGCTAAGTACAGAAGCCTCGAGTGAATACAGCTCACTCAACGTCAGAAAAGAAAGCATTGATTGATGAAGGCACACTCAATGCTCTCATCGCCTAGCAGATAAAGAATGTTGCAGCTAATTCCAGGGGTGTTGAGTGATGAAGATTCACTCAACGCACTCAATGCATGGTAGTGCAGAAGAAATTGGCCAAGTCTAGAGGCATTAAGTGAATCCAGTTCACTCAACGCACTCAAATCCTGATGCTGTAAAGAAATTGGCTAAGTCCAAATTCATTGAGTGAAGGTCATTCACTCAACGCATGGATTAAATATGAAAATTTGGCTAAGTCCATACATGCTAACATCAGCAAAAGTCAACAGAAATCAACAGAGTTCAAATTCATTGCGGGAAAGCTACAGTAGACGATAAAGGGCGCCACAGGTCTAATGTAGGACTTTTACTGATAAAGATAAGTTACAACTGTCAACTATGGTGGGTGTCACTGCTCAAATAGTCGTTGAATGGCAGAAGATAAAAGGGACAAGATCGGGAGATGGAACTTATCTTTTAGGGTTTACTCATTTCGAAAAGTAGCGGCTGGACTTCGTCTTCCTCCTAGTCATTATTGTCGAGCTTGAAGCAGGAAGTTAAACCAGCTGAGCTAAAAGTTTCAACAAGATAGTTGTAGCAATTTTCATCTACTACAACAAGTTCAGAGTAATTTCTGAGAGAGAAAGAGGTAGCAGCAGAGAGCTAACCCTAACTGCAGTAGGTCAAGTCTGATAACTTCATACATGCCAGTTCAGTGAGCCTTCTCTCACCAAGGTAAGAAGAAGAAGAAGAAGAGCAAGCCTAAGTGGATGTGACTTCTCAGCTCAACCAAGTCTATTCCTGAAGATCAACTTCTAGAGCTGAGAAGAAGATAGGACTAAGCTTCTATTCCTGAAGATCAACTTCTAGAGCTGGGGAAGTAGGAGGGTCGCCGTCACCTCGCTCCGTCTCTGGTGAGTCCAGCCAAATGGTCCTTTCCCTGGAGGCCACCGACTTCTTCAGTTTCTTTGGTGGCGAAGGTGAGGAGACTGGAGCTGGCAAGCTCAACCTGCTTCCAGTTTGAGGTGGGCTTGGAGGATTCCCGCTCCATCCGGTGAGCCACAATAGCCGCACTCTCTCGCGCGAGTGGGTCGGGATGGGGCCCTAAATCCGAGAAGGGCGGGATCATTCGCTCCCCAACAAAAGTAACTTTGTTAGCAAAGAGCCGTCTCGGCAAGCCTGTGGTGAAAAATAATAACAAGTCTGTTGGATCCGTAGTTGGATTTGAGCTAGGTTCACTAAGTTAGGATCATATGACCCATCATGTATAGACAGGGTCATGGTTGTGTCCTATAGTCTAGGCCAAGTCCTTAGAATCAACATCACATGGAGCAGCCTTCAACGGACTGCTAGAGACTCAAGCAATTGTGTCGATACTTGGAAAAGGCTGTGTCGACACCAGAAGCCAGATTGTGTCGACAAACAGGACCTGTGTCGACACCCAGAACATCTGTCGACACCAACTGTGTCGACAACAGAGCCAGATTGTGTCGACATACAAGACTTGTGTCGACACACAGAACATCTGTCGACATCAACTGTGTCGATACACAGGACTTGTGTCGACACACTCCAGATTTCTGTCAAAACAACAACTATGTCGAGACAAGAAGCAATTGTGGCGACACACAGGACTTGTGTCGACACATTTCACAGAAGCAGTGTCGACACCAGAAGCTAAAGAAGAACTGTTGACTCAGCTCGACGAACTGAGACCACATTGGCAAGACTTATCTAGCAGTTAGAAGTTATCAGTTCGACGAACCCAGTTCTCAGGTCGACGATTTCTGACAACTCCACTTCAACACTTCATTCCAGAGATATCTAGAATATTCTAAGTCCAGAAACACTTCACTGAACTCTGGTCGACGAAGTCAAATTCTTAGCTCGACGAACATGATGTGCAGAAAAGGCAAGGTTCTAGAGAATGCAGTTATCTGTTTTCAGCTCGACGATCTTGGAACTCAGCTTGACGAACAGAAGCCATCTGGTCGACGAACACAACTCCTCAGCTCGACGAACTGTGGACTCAGCTCGACGATTTTTGTTCTCTGTTCGACGAATCCAGACTTGGTTATTTTCATCCTTCTGTCTCTTTCCTACTGTAATAATTCCTGAGTAATTAATGCTAAAATATTCTCTGAATATTACCGTTAGACGGAGCATTAATTACGGTCTTCATCAGGATTATTGCTTACCATTTTTTCATTGGACAGTTGGGGAAACTCAATCAATGCAAAACATTCTCCAGGCCGTCAGCTAGGGCTGAGCATAATATTCGAAACTCGAAAGTCGCTCGAAAATTGTTCGAAAATTGACCCGAATCGGAATCGGTTAAAATTGATTCGACTCAATTTGAGTTGATTCAATTTGACTTGAATCTGATTTCGAGTCGATTTCGAGCCAGCCGTGAATCGCTCGAAATATGATTCGAATCAACTCGAATTAATTAAAAAAAATTATGTATTTATTAATATATTCTTATTTTAATATTAAAAATAACAAAATTTAAACATAAATAAAAAAATTTAGGCTTTAAGTATTTCATTTGCTAAATTTATAGGTTTCCCAATTTAATTTTGAGCAAATTAGTAATAAAACAAAAAATTGCTCAATTTTGAGTCGATCTGATTCGGTTTTAAGCCGATCCGATTTCGAGCTGACTCGATTCGATTTCGAGCCTGAACGCCTCTAAGTCAGAATTCACGCTAAAAATGCGGCGCCTGAGCTTTTCATTCGTCCCATGTCCAACAGTAGGGCTATAGCTCCCAAGGGCGCTTGATGTAGGTTTCCTCCACACGCGTTTTGTACATAACTTGCGTGGATGCCTTTAAATGCAGTTTCAAACGAATGATCGGTAGAATCCTTTGCAGACGACTTAAATTCGCGACAGGGTATTGTACGTGGCAGAGTGGTCTTGCTGTCACGATCCACTGAGATTCTGCCCCAAGTCGCAGTAGATTCGTCATGCCTCTGCTTAGATCTTATGTCATGCCCCCAAATTTTCTTCTTTATATTGTGCGATGCATATGTGATTATTCTCGTGCATCGATCCTCAAAACATTCATGTCTTGCGGAGCTCTTTTCTCCTATTTAGTGTTGGTCTTTTTGGCTCTTGTTGTGTTGTCATCGGGGCTTGCATATGTGGGTTGTTTTGAGACCGTTTGCGGCATATGAGTTGCATTCAATAATGCTCATTTTGTTTGGTGTACCTTCAGTGTTGCTGATTAATGTTAAATGCATTTGTTTCATTTTGTTTGACACAAGTCATTATGGGTGTGGTGTGTCTGTCATGTTGCTTGCATTTTGATCCCATTCTCAAACTTGGCATTGAATTTGAAGAAAGATTGATCCTTGCCTCTTCTTTCAATGCAAAAAGAGGCAATGGTTGGCATTGCAGTTATTATTTGATCAACTATTTGGCGAGATGTATGTGCCTACCTAAACATCCAGTCTGCTGGTTGCTGATCCGTAACTATGCATGATGTTGTTATATGAAGCAGCAAATTAAAAGCATATTTTGGTGTCATTGTAACCTTGTTAATGTGAGTTATTTTGGAGGCAAACTTGCCTCTTAACATGTACAACCATGATTTCTCCCTTCCTTTCGCCTGCTGATGGTGAATGATTTGCCTGCTTTCATGTTGTGTTGAGGTTGTGCTACCTGGTTGATCATGTCAGTAGTCATATGCTTGTCTCAAAGATTAAGCCATGCATGTGTAAGTATGAACTATTTCAGACTGTGAAACTGTGAATGGCGCATTAAATCAGTTATAGTTTGTTTGATGGTATGTGCTACTCGGATAACCGTAGTAATTCTACAGCTAATACGTGCACCAAATCCCCGACTTTTGGAAGGGACGCATTTATTAGGTAAAAGGTCGACGCAGGTTTTGCCTGTTGCCCTGATGATTCATGATAACTTGTCGGATCGCATGGCCTTTTGTGCCGGCGATGCATCATTCGAATATCTGCCCTATCAACTTTTGATGGTAGGATAGTGGCCTACCATGGTGGTGACTAGGGTTCGATTCCGGAGAGGAAGCCTGAGAGACGGCTACCACATCCAAGGAAGGCAGTAGGCTCGCAAATTACTCAATCCTAACACGGGGAGGTAGTGACAATAAATAACAATACTGGGCTTTTTGAGTCTGGTAATTGGAATGAGTACAATCTAAATCCCTTAACGAGGATCCATTGGAGGGCAAGTCTGGTGCCAGCAGCCGCGGTAATTCCAGCTCCAATAGCGTATATTTAAGTTGTTGCAGTTAAAAAGCTCGTAGTTGGACTTTAGGTTGGGTCGGTCGGTCCGCCTCACGGTGTGCACCGCTGTGCCTATCACTTATACCGGCGATGCGTTCCTGGCCTTAATTGGCCGGGTCGTTCCTCCGGTGCTGTTACTTTGAAGAAATTAGAGTGCTCAAAGCAAGCCTACGCTCTGGATACATTAGCATGGGATAACATCACAGGATTTCAGTCCTATTATGTTGGCATTCGGGATCGGAGTAATGATTAAGAGGGACGGTCGGGGGCATTCGTATTTCATAGTCAGAGGTGAAATTCTTGATTTATGAAAGACGAACCACTGCGAAAGCATTTGTCAAGGATGTTTTCATTAATCAAGAACGAAAGTTGGGGGCTCGAAGACGATCAGATATCGTCCTAGTCTCAACCATAAACGATGCCGACCAGGGATCGGCGGATGTTGCTCTTAGGACTCCGCCGGCACCTTGTGAGAAATCAAAGTTTTTGGGTTCCGTGAAAATTGTAAATAGCATTAAGGTAAAAAAGAAGTACAACGGAGGGGGAACATGAGAACAAAAAACAAACAATAACGAAAATCAGCCACCATCAAGACCCCGACAGTCGTCCGCCACCATTCCGAGGAATGTCTCATCCGCACCATCACCGTGTTCCCAAATAAAATCTCCCTCGATGGCCAACCGCGCACAATGATCAGCCGCACAATGAAAGCGAACAGCCGCGAAATCAGAGAGAAAAGAGAGATCGGCATCACCCGGGTAAGTGGTCAAGCGAGCGGAGCCCGAGGCAGCCTTGCAGCAGAAATCCAGCGCATTGGCAGCATCCCCCTCAATGATAATGCCCATAGCCTCCGGCATCGTAGGAAGAGTCACCCGGCGAATAGCCCGGACGGCTTCGAGCTCCACGCGGCCCGGATCCCAATGGTGCCAAGCAAAACTAACCGCAATAAGGACCAGACCGTCTTCCGAACGGGCAACCACTTCAAGCCCGGCAATTCCAGAAGGCAGTAGAGAACCATCCACATTGACCTTGATCCACCCGGGCGGTGGTGGGCACCAAGAGGAAAAACGGGTAAGCCCCAAGGGGCGATTGATGCTCCAACATCCCAGCTTGCGACCATGATCAAATAGTGCCATATTCTCCAAAATAGTGGCAGCAATAACGACTGGCGTGCCGACCTCCCGGTTGTGTAGTTTAGCATTCCGCGCCCTCCAGCATTGGTAGATAGCATAACACAGAAGGCGGGCCGGAGGGAGCGCAGCCTCTCCACCGAGGGTGACTAACGTCTGGACCTTATCCCATTTCCATCCAACAGGCAGCCGCATTCCCCGGCGGCAAAGCTCCTGGCCAACGGCCGCAATCCTGAGACACCCACCAACCAGGTGGTCCCGATCCTCAGCCACCCCACAGTCCCACTGGCATAGAGGGGTCTCCGCCAAACCACGTCGATGGAGCCAAGCCCGGGTGGGTAACGCATCCCAAAAGAGGCGCCAGCAAAAGAACTTCTCACGGGGATGTAGTCGGAGTCGCCTGAGCCAGCTCACATCCCTATCCGGATGGGACATAATCGAGTGGGGGTAAGTCATCGCTGCAATTCCCCTGTCGTTGAACTGCTGCAAAAGATCCGGGATATCCTCCCCCCCCCCCAGCAACGTCAAGACGTAGGATTATGCACCCCAAATCCGGCCCAAAAATCTGGCCAATGAGGTCCGCACGCCAATGTCCCTCATTAATAAGAGCAGCCACCTGAAGGCCGTCTAACGCCGCAGCGTCCACAAACGTAGGCCACCGGATGAGCGGAGTATCAAAGAGCCACACATCCCGCAAGGCATCCACTCGTCTTCCATTACCGATCCGCCACCGAATAATAGGAGCAAGACTCGACAGTCCATGTTGTATAGTCGACCAAGCCAGGGAGTCTGATCGGAACATCGAATCTGAGCCGATACGTGAGCCGTACTTCGCCTGGAAGATGGACCCAAAGAGTGAGCCCGGGACTTTCAGTAGATCCCACGCAACCCGCGCCCGCAAGGAGCCTTCCCATCCACGCAATTGGCGGAGGCCCAAACCTCCAGCTTTTTCCGGCGAGCAAATAGTATCCCATCGGACATAGTGTAGCCCCCTAGAAGCCGCATTCTTTTGCCACAAAAACGTCGGGCCAGCTGCTCTACCTCGCCCAAAATCGCCCGGGGGATCGCGGAGTGGGTCAAAAGGAAAACCGGGCCCGCAAGAAAAGAGATTTGGTGAGTTTCCGCATAGCAAGCTTCACCCCCAGGTAGTCAAAATCTTCCACCCTCCGAAAACCAATCAGGCGGGCTAGCCTATTCGCCTTCCAGCGGGCCATTTGTTTACTAGCCATCAGCATAGATTTGGCACAATTGATACGCTGCTCTGTCCAACTGCAATATGACTGCAGCAATCTCGAGCACGCCCGGACCGTTCCAACGTCTGCACGAAGAAACAAGAGCACATCGTCAGCATAGAGAAGATGAGACAGGAGATGGCCCCCATCAGATAGCGGAAATCCCAAGGGAAGTTGGCTGTCATGAATCGCGGAGGACAAAATCTCAGAGCAAAGAATAAAAAGTTACGGGGACAGCGGGCATCCCTGACGAAAGCCGCAACCGCCCTCTATCCAGTTGGAGCGGTGCCCGTTGATCAGCAGAGTGAACGCAGGGGCCTGGACACATTGAAGGAGCCAATTGGAAAATCGAGGAGGGAACCCAAAGAGTCTAAGGACTTGATGAAGCGTAGTCCAACTCATACGGTCGTAAGCCTGCTCCATGTCGACCTTAACCGCAAGGAAACCACGTCGAGACCCGAAGTTTGTTGATGGCTTCTTGAGCGAGACGGCATTGGTGAGAAACGCTGCGGCCGGGAACGAATGCTCCTTGCTCAGGGGAAACAAGTAGGGGTAGGAGACCCTTCATACGTGCCACCAGGATTTTTGCCGCAATTTTGTAAATAGTCAAACAGAGGCTAATAGGTGGGAACTTTTCCGGTCGGTCCGCATTAGGCACCTTAGGGATAAGCACAACCACAGTCTTTTTCCAGTCATTTGGCATGATCCCCGAAATAAAGAATTCACAGATAGCCCTGCAAACATCAGCCCCAAACGATATCCCAAAAATTTTGGAAGAAGGAAGCAGTCATACCGTCAAGACCCGGGGCCCGGTTAGGCTTGAGGGAACGAACCACAGCCCAAATTTCTGCCTCTGTAACGTCGCGAAGGAGCTCTGTCGTATGTTAAGAAACAATCTCAGCCCGATGGCCGAAAGACGGCCAGCCCTCCAGCACCGGCATAGCACACTGCCACTTCTGTTCAAAAAACTGACAGAACGTACTTTGGATGACGTCCGGGTCCTCCAAACTCGTCAACTCGGACAGTTCAACCTGGGAGATACGGTTTTGACGACGTCGGGCCGAAGCCATAGAGTGAAAATAGGAGGTGTTAGCGTCTCCCTGCTGAATCCAACGCACTTTCGCTCTTTGTTTCCACCCGGTGTTTAAACGTGAGAGGGTAGCCGATAGGCTTTTCACCTTACTAATGAGAGTGGTAGCATGATATTCGGACCAACCAATTCGTTGACTCTCCAAGGACTGAAGTTCAGCCACCTCAGCTTCCAGAGAAGTCTTAAGGGTTTCTAGATCCACCAACCTGTTTCGACTCCAAAGAATAACACCCTCAACGTCCGTGAGCACTTCTTTTGCAGCACATCCGATGAGCCTCCCTCCATCGATCGGGCCCAGTTTTTCAGCACGATTTTCCTTGCTGCAGGGTAGGAGAGCCAAGTGTCCTCAAACCGAAGGTAAGTTGAGCGCTGGTGAAGCTCCGGTCCAATGAGGGGAAACTTAAA
>CM077159.1:129235041-129250041 GCA_039583875.1 Platanthera guangdongensis | reverse complement strand
TACGCGTTCGACAAGCAAGTGTGCACCGGATAAAATAAGAAATACGCGTTCGGCCGTCACCATCAATTTTTTGGTGCCCCCCGCCGCCGGACTGGATTAAAATTAATGTGGACGGGGCTGTTTTTCCAAACAATTGCGCAGGCATTGGTGTCGTTGTCCGAGATCACCGCGGGGCGGTGCAACTTGCTGCGGGCTCGGGCTTTTCCCATTGGGATCCCGGCCAAGTCGAGCTTGAGGCGCTCCGCTCTCTCCGCCGGCTTCTCTCCCCGGACATGTTGGAGGCTAAGGGAGTAATTATTGAGGGCGCCTGCAAAAATGTGCTGGAGTTCTGCCGCAACTCGATGCACCGGGCGACTTGGAGCGACGCCAACTTCATGGCGAGGATCTCTCTTTCCTCGCTGAACTTAATCAAGTTCTTATCCGCCACATTTCTCGGGAGGCCAACAGACTTGCGGATTTTTATGCTAAATTTGGTAGCTGTAATAATTTTGTTTGGCACGATATGACTTCCGCCCCTACCGAATTCATGGAGATTGTCCATGATGATTTTGGTTATGGTGCTATTTTTTCTTTTCTCTGTTTTCTTCCTGCACTTTATGATGCTAATGCAATTATCATGGATAAAATAAGAAATAGCGTGGCCGGGGGGAAAATTACGCGAATGTGAGGAAAATGAGCTCCAGAAAATAAATGCGCGTCCGGATAAATACGGACAAAAAATTCTACGCCCCGACGAAAAATGCACACTCAGGCAATTAATAGGCACTCGAGCAAAAAAATACGTGCGACGTAAAAATTGCGTAGCCGCGCAAAAATTATGCACGGTGTCAAATAAATCCCGCTCGGACAACAAATGTGCGGCCGTGCAAGAAATAAGTATCTGCGGGAGAAATGCCAGTCTGGCCCGAAAAGGCACGCACCAGGGAAATTTGATATTGAATGTTTGGATTACGAGTCGAATAATGCGCGGGCAGACGCTAGACATGCTGCATATTTTTAAGCTTTTATGAGATTTTGCACTCTTTGGGGCTCATTTTTTGTGAATCTGAATTACATACTAGTAGAGGGAAGAAAATTTGATTGCGCTCTAGTGCTTGTTGTGCATGATATGCCTCTGCTTAGATCTTATGTCATGCCCCCAAATTTTCTTCTTTATATTGTGCGATGCATATGTGATTATTCTCGTGCATCGATCCTCAAAACATTCATGCCTTGCGGAGCTCTTTTCTCCTATTTAGTGTTGGTCTTTTTGGCTCCTGTTGTGTTGTCATCAGTGCTTGCATATGTGGGTTGTTTTGAGACCGTTTGCGGCATATGAGTTGCATTCAATAATGCTCACTTTGTTTGGTGTACCTTCAGTGTTGCTGATTAATATTAAATGCATTTGTTTCATTTTGTTTGCCACAAGTCATTATGGGAGTGGTGTGTCTGTCATGTTGCTTGCATTTTGATCCCATTCTCAACATTGGCATTGAATTTGAAGAAAGATTGATCCTTGCCTCTTCTTTCAATGCAAAAAGAGACAATGGTTGGCATTGCAGTTATTATTTGATCAGCTATTTGGCGAGATGTATGTTTCTACCTAAACATCCAGTCTGCTGGTTGTTGATTTGTAACTCTGCATGATGTTGTTATATGAAGCAGCAAATTAAAAGCATATTTTGGTGTCATTGTAACCTTGTTAATGTGAGTTATTTTGGAGGCAAACTTGCCTCTTAACCTGTACAACCACGATTTCTCCCTTCCTTTTGCCTGCTGATGGTGAATGGTTTGGCTGCTTTCATGTTTTGTTGAGGTTGTGCAACTTGGTTGATCCTGCCAGTAGTCATATGTTTGTCTCAAAGATTAAGTCATGCATGTGTAAGTATGAACTATTTCAGACTGTGAAATTGCGAATGGCTCATTAAATCAGTTATAGTTTGTTTGATGGTACGTGCTACTCGGATAACCGTAGTAATCCTAAAGCTAATACGTGCACCAAATCCCCGACTTTTGGAAGGGACGCATTTATTAGGTAAAAGGTCGACGCGGGTTTTGCCTGTTGCCCTGATGATTCATGATAACTTGTCGGATCGCATGGCCTTTTGTGCCAACGATGCATCATTCGAATATCTGCCCTATCAACTTTTGATGGTAGGATAGTGGCCTACCGTGGTGGTGACGGGTGACGGAGAATTAGGGTTTGATTCCGGAGAGGGAGCCTGAGAGATGGCTACCACATCCAAGGAAGGCAGCAGGCGCACAAATTACTCAATCCTAACACGGGGAGGTAGTGACAATAAATAACAATACTGGGCTCTTTGAGTCTGGTAATTGGAATGAGTACAATCTAAATCCCTTAACGAGTATCCATTGGAGGGCAAGTCTGGTGCCAGCAACCGCGGTAATTCCAACTCCAATAGCGTATATTTAAGTTGTTGCAGTTAAAAAGCTCGTAGTTGGACTTTGGGTTGGGTCGGTCGGTCCGTCTCACGGTGTGCACCGCTGTGCCTATCCCTTATACCGGCGATGCGTTCCTGGCCTTAATTGGTCGGGTCGTTCCTCCGGTGCTGTTACTTTGAAGAAATTAAAGTGCTCAAAGCAAGCCTACGCTCTGGATACATTAGCATGGGATAACATCACAGGATTTCGGTCCTATTATGTTGGCCTTCGGGATCGGAGTAATGATTAAGAGGGACGGTCGGAGGCATTCGTTTTTCATAGTCAGAGGTGAAATTCTTGGATTTATGAAAGACGAACCACTGCGAAAGCATTTGCCAAGAATGTTTTCATTAATCAAGAATGATAGTTGGGGCTCGAAGACGATCAGATACCGTCCTAGTCTCAACCATAAACGATGCCGACCAAGGATCGGCGGATGTTGCTCTTAGGACTCCGTCGGCACCTTGTGAGAAATCAAAGTTTTTGGGTTCCTTGAATTTGACCGTGACCTAATATATATATAGTAAACGTGCAGGAAAATAAAAATTACATAGTGATGGCATCATGCATCAAGAAATGCACAAGCGACATGGCAAGGGACATTCGAATTCGGAGCCCCAGAATGCTCGAATAGATTCAAGGAAACATGGTCAGAAGAAAATAACTTTTTGTTTGCAATAACTGGAGCCCCGCTGGATGTCACTAGGTCCTGCACGGGGAAGAAGATCTTCTTGGTGCAGCACCACCAAGCACTGAAAGCTGATTTAGAGAAGGAGAAACAGGCTCGTTGTCAACAAGAACCTTTCGGTTCTTTTTCTTCTTGCCCATTACGCTGCCACCACCGCACCAAACCCGCACAGCACGCCGCCACCGCGCAACCCGCACAGCACGCCGCCACCGCGCAACCCGCACAGCACGCCGCCACCGCGCAACCCGCACAACGCCGCCACCGCAGCACCCGCACTACGCCGCCATCGCAGCACCCCACACACACCAGCAGCACGCCACTCCCGCTGCACGCCCCCGCCGGCAGCACACCGCCACCGCCGCACAGCACCCACACCTCCCTCACTTTCTCTCACTAGGAAGCTCTCTCCAATCTCTAGAAAACACTCTCAAAAGCTATCCAAAGTTTTTGGGTTTCTTGAAGGGGGGCATGGACCTATTATATAATAAAATATAAAAAGGTTCTACAGAGCAAAGTTATGCTGTAAAATAGAGAGAAGCTCTTGGGATTGGGGCATACCCCTTTCCCAATTAAAATCATTTTCGGCAGCAATCTTTGCGACATGGTCGGCGGCTTTGTTTGCTTCTCGGTCCACACATGAGATGACTATCCTTGGAGCCTCCAAACATGTCCTTGCCAAAACAGTTTCGGCAACCCCCATGGCTGCACCCGCAAGGATGCGGTTCAGTCGAAAGCAAGTCTCCATCGAGTCACCCTCCAAGATAATGCCAGCGTTATCATTAAAAAAACGTCGTGCAAGATCCAAGCCCGTGGAAGCACTTCGAAATTCTGTCATGCTGATCGAACGGCTGAAGGTTTTGATACCTTTGGCGGCAAGAATATTCCCATGATGGTCGCGCAGGACACATCCCAAGCCGGCCTTGAAGTTGGTATATACCGAGCCGTCAAAATTTACCTTCAACCATCCAACGGGCGGGGAGGTCCAAGAGGTTTGTTGGTTACAATGGACATTCCAGCTCCCGATTTTGGCGTCATGTAAAGCGTTGATGGTGATGGCTGATGGTTGTAGATAAGGCTCCCCGTGGATAAAGCAATTTCTTGCTTTCCAAGTGTAATAAATAATTGAGGCAAGGAAAATGGCAAGAGCAGAATGCTTATTGCATGCGGCTTCATCAAATAGGCGTGCCAAGCAAGTGCCGACGGGAATAGATGGGACGGAGGATAATCTGGAGCATTCTTTCCAAATTTTAGAGAAAAATTTGCACTCACCAAAGACGTGGGAGATGGATTCGACTTGTTCGCATCCCCACGGGCATCCAGCATTCGATCTTAAGTTGTGGGAATGTAGCCAGTCATATGTTGGCAGCAAGTTATTGTAGGCTCTCCAAGCATGCACGAGCATCCGTGGTTGGGATTTTAGCTTCCATATTACTCCTCCGGATAGGGACGAGCGCTGACATTCTTCTTTATAAACAGCGGCGACATTCATAATTCTGCTCTCCGAATGCGACCAAATAAGCTTATCAGAACCCCCCACATCATCACGCGGAAGCCTAGCAATTCTTGCTGCGAGCTCGTCACCAAAATAGGAACGAAGGTGCTCGGCCCAGTGAAAATTACTGTCCAGCAGCTGGCTCACACGGTCGGGGAGAATTGAGGTGTTTATAAGAGTTGGTCATTTTGCAATTGGCATATCTCCAATCCAAGAATCCATTAGGCATGAAATTTTTTCGCCATTCCCCACCATCCAGTATGTGTGGTTTGTCAAAATATTTTCTCCCAAGCAGGCTAATTTCCAAATCTTTGAATGCTTTCTGTTGTTGGCAAACATGTTGGGCCCTTTGTATTTATGAAACAGCAATTTGGCCATTAGGCAGTTTTCCTCATTTAGGACCCGAGCCGCAAATTTTGCCATTGTCACGCGCCGCCAAGTCTTCAAATCTATAATTCCCAAACCGCCTTGATCTTTGGGGCAGCATACATCTTCCCATCGGGCATAATGAATCGAGCCTTTGTCTCGCGCCCCATGCCAAAGGAAATTTTTGATGAGGCTTTCAGTCTTCTTTAAGATAGATAGCGGCATTGGTGAGTTAGTCATGACATGTAATGGGATAGCCGAAAGCGTACTGTTGATTAAAGTGACCCTCCCCGCCATAGAGAGGTGGCGTAGCCCCCAACTTCTGAGTTTACACGTCATTTTCTCCAGCACTCCATCATAATCAGCACGCTGAACCTTTCCTGGTCGGAGCTTGATGCCCAGGTAATGAACAGATTTTACATCCTTGTGGCCGAGCACCTGCAGAATGGTCTCTTTGGCGTTGGCATGCACCCTATGGCTGAAAATAATATTAGACTTTGAGGCATTAACGGCTTCGCCAGATTGGGCACAGTAAGTCTGTAAAATTTTGGAGAATTCATTGGCCGTGCCAACCGTAGCAAGGTATCATCGGCAAACAATAAGTGAGAGATCTTGGAAGCGGATGCATTTATCTTGATGCCCAATCCCGGGTGGCGGCTATTTCGGATGTGCTGCGAGAGAAAATCGGAACATAAGATGAAAAGATATGGGGAGAGAGGGCAGCCCTGTCTGATTCCTTATTGTACATCCAAGACCCGCACGGCTGTTCTCATGGACGGATCCATCAAAGTTAACTTTTATCCATCCAAGTGGCGGGGGCGACCAAGTTGAAGCTTGGTTAGAGTGGGCCGCCCAGTTGTCACCTGATGCATCGTTGATAGCATTCAAAACGATAGAGGCGGGTTGTAGGAAGGGCTCACCATGGGTCATATGGTTCCTTGCTTTTCAGATGCTGTAGATAATGGACGTTAAGAGCATTGTCTTGTGTGATCTTGAGTCATTGGCCAACTCAGCATGTAAGCAGTCCATCAAATTATTGCTGGATGATAACTTGATATTGAATCTTGTCAAGACCGCTATAATCTTTTGGGCAAATCTGCAGTTACCAAAGATATGGGAGATGCTCTCCTCTTGCTTACAATCCCATGGGCATAAGGCATTTGATTGGATTCGGTGCTGATATAACCAGTAGTTGGTAGGTAGCATGTCGTTAACTGCCCGCCATGCCGTCATTACCATTTGTGGTTGAGCTCGGATTCTCCAAATGTCACCACTCAGCTGAGTGTGTTGCGGGCATTCCAACCCGTAGATAACATTGGCATTCATATTCGTCTTCTCAGAGT
The DNA here is from genome assembly GCA_039583875.1 of Platanthera guangdongensis. Lineage (NCBI taxonomy): Eukaryota > Viridiplantae > Streptophyta > Magnoliopsida > Asparagales > Orchidaceae > Platanthera > Platanthera guangdongensis. The sequence continues at coordinate 129,243,731 of CM077159.1, read as the reverse complement.
GGGCCCATACAAGCTTGTTCCCCCCCCCCCCCCCCACAGTATCTCTTGGAAGCATTAGGATTAAATCGGATAAACTTTGGTTGAATGCGGAAAGCTGCTGGGCCAACCATTCAAAGTTGGGGTCAAGGAAACCCGCAACATGGGAAGGCATGGCTGAGATGTTGAAAAACGTCGGCCATTTGTTGTGGGGAAGGATCCCAATCCAGTTATCCTCAAGAGTTGAAATAGATATACCATTACCAACCATCCAAAAAGTGTGCTTCTCTACAATTTCGTGGCCAAGGCTGATGCATTTCCAAATTTTTGATTGCCCGCGGCTATTGCTGAATTTATTCCTGCCAATATACTTGCAGTCAAGAACTCTACTTAAAAGGATGCCATCCTTTCTTATGATCCGCGCTGCCACCTTACCCATCAGGACAGGCCTCCAGAGCAGCAAGTTCTTAAAGCCCAGACCTCCCTTTTCTTTAGGCATACAAATGTCCGACCACTTGGCGAAGTGTAATGAATGCTTATGTTCAGCCCCCGACCAAAAGAAAGAGGCAAGGAGATTGTTTATCTTGTTTACTACCGAAATCGGCAATGGAGCGTTGGCGAGGACATGTAGGGGAAGCGCCGGAGCGTACATTGGATTAGAGCAGCTCTGCCAGCCAAGGAGAGATGCCTAACGCCCCAAGCACGGATCTTGCATGAGATGCTGTCCAATAGGCCGTCAAAATCAGCCACTTTGAGCTTTCCGGCCGTAACATGATCCCGAGGTAGCTGATAGCACTCGTGCATCCGTGACCAAGAAACTGGAGGATATTGTTTCTTGTGCTCAACGGGACTTTGGGGCCAAAGAGAATATTTGATTTTTTTGGAGTTGACTGCCTCACCAGATAAGTCACAATAATGTTGTAGAATTCGAGCGAACCCACTCGCCATATTTGTAGTTGCCGAACCAAATAGAAGAGTGTCATCCCCAAACAATAAATGCGTGATCTTCGGGGCCGATGGACAGATTTTTATGCCAACTCCAGGGCAGCGGTCCGAGTTGATTAATCTGGACAAAGAATCAGAGCATAGAATAAAAAGATATGGTGAGAGGGGGCAACCTTGTCCGAGACCACATGTTGCGTTTATCCAGGCAACTCTTGAGCCATTGATGAGAAGCCCAAATCGTGGAGAGGAGATACATTCCATGATAAGATTAATCCAATGCATCGGGAAGTTAAATGCCAGGAGCGCACGCTTGACAAAACTCCATTGCATCCGATCAACGGCCTTTTCAAGATCAATTTTTATAGCCATGTAACCAGCTTTGCTTTCGGTTGTGTGGAGACGATGAATAAGCTCTTGCGCGAGAATGCAGTTGTCCGTCATAAGTCGCCCTGGGACAAATGCAGCTTGCTCCTCGGAAATCAGCCTTCGGAGTAGCGGTTTCATGCGGTTTGCGAGAATTTTTGCGACAACTTTGAAGATGGAGGAACATAAACCAATTGGTCGGAAGTGCTCCAGCATAGTTGGGTTGTTGATTTTTGGAATGACGACCACTAATGTGTCTTTCCATTTGTCCTCCATTTTGCATGTGGCGAAGAATTGTTTGATAGCTGCAGTTAATTCAAGCATGGTAAAGCTCCAAAAATGAGTAAAGAATGAGTGAGTTACCCCATCGCAGCCCGGCGCTTTGTTTTTCCCGAATGAGAACACCGTGGCCTTGATCTCAGTGTTAGTTGGCGGAGAAAGGAGTTGTTGTGCTTCGAAAGCCGTGACTTGCTCAAGGGGGCATGGCAGCTCATCCGTGGAAGTCGAATCAGGCACGCACCATCTGTCTTGTGAAGTGTCTTGTCATCTCGTCTTCAATTTCATCTGGCTTGGTGATAAGAGCTGCCCCCCTCAAAAGGCTGAAAATCCAATTTTCCTTCTTCCGCTGCGTAGCAGCCGCATGGAAGAACGCTGAGTTGCGGTCCCCAAAGTTTTTGGGTTCCTGGTGAAGTTGGCTTTAGCCTATATATATATATATAATATATATATATATATATATATATATATATATACAAAAAGGATTAGCTGTGTCTTGTCATCTCGTTTTGGGTTTCCTTTGATATATATATATTATAATATATATATATATATAATATAATATATATATATATATATATATATATATATATATATCAAAAAGGATTACATAAGGCGACTGTCATGAGATAGAATGAAAGCAAGAGCTGGGACGAGGGCATACCCCTTTCCCAATAAAATCCGAGACACAAGCTTTATTCGCAATAAAATCCGCCGCTGAATTTGCACGCCTACTAATCGCGGAGATACTCAATCTTGGGCAGTCCATCATTAGACTCGCAAGCTTAGCTTCAACTTCCCCATCATGTAGGCCAGATAGCACCTGATTGAGAGTGGAACAGGCAAATGCCGAATCTCCTTCAAGAATTAGGCCCAAAGCATTATTCATGAGATCTTTTGCCGCCATTAAGCCACAAAGGGCACTTCTGAGTTCTGTCATGTTGACGGATCGGCTGTGAATGCATACGCCTTTGGCCGCAATGAGTTCGCCATTATGATTTCTAATCATACAACCGAGCCCAGCTTGGTTGTTTGGGTGCACAGATCCATCAAAGTTTATTTTTAGCCATCCAAATGGCGGGGGCGACCAAGAAGCATCAAGGTTTAAAGGGCCGCCCAGTTACCATTTGTTGCACTCAGAATAGCATTTAGGACGATGTTTGATGGCTGCGCAAACGGTTCCCCATGTACCCGCTAGTTCCTCGCCTTCCAGGTTCCATAAATAATTGCTGCTAGCATTTTTATCTTGCCAGACCGGAGATTGCTTGCCATCTCGCCAAGCAGCTCGTCCAAGAGAGAGTTGCTGCTCGGATTCAGTTGGTACCTTAGCCTTACCAACTCAGACCAGATTCGTCGCATGAAGAGGCAGTTACCAAGATATGCTCAATGCGCTCGCCTTGGTTACATCCCCATGGACAGGCCGCATTCTCACGGAGACGGTGCTGGTATAACCAGTCATTAGTTGGCAGCATGTTATTGATAGCCCGCCAAATCATCATTTGGTAACGTGGCTGGGCATTGATCTTCCATATGTCACATCCGGAAAACCGACCCTGCGAGCATACAGTATTGTACAGGACAGCAGCGTTCATTTTTGTTGTCTCTGAGTGGGCCCAAATTAGCTTGTCGGCACCACCAACATTATATCTCGGCAGCCGCAAAATATCATTTAAAAGAATGGGACAGAAGCTTGCGAGCTTGTCAATCATCCAGCCCGAGTTGGCATCCAGCAAACCAGCAACTTTGTTTGGAAGGACATTAATATTAATGAATGTTGGTCATAGCCTGAAGGGGAGTGAACCAATCCAAGTGTCATCCAGCGTGGAGATAGTAGTACCATCTCCCACCATCCAAAGAGCGTGCCTCATAAATACATCGCTGCCAAGAGAATGGTATGATGTTCAGTATTTTGCGGGGCTTGAGGATGAAGAGCTCACAGAAGCATTTTGACAAACACCGCGCGTGCGGCTGGAAGGCTGGCAGCTTTTCAGCGACATTTTCACGAACACCTAGAGTGCGGCTGGAGGAGCTTGCAGAATTTTGAGAGTTTACTGATTTCTCAGAAACATCAGAATCGGAATCCACGGAGTAGTCCGAACATTGATTTGATTTTGAAATTGAAGCCCCAGAATGTTCAAATGAATTCACAGAAGCATGGTCAGGAAAACTCAACTTATCTTTTGGAGAAACTTGGACCTGAACGGGGAAGAAGACCTCCTTGGACTAGCTTCAGCAACCTTTAATGGGGCAGGCTCAAAGTCATCAGAAACTTTACGGTTCCTCTTTTTCTTGCCCATAGGGAGCAGGCCTAAGGCACAAAACCCGCTGCAGTACCACGACGACACCCGCACCACCACCGCCGAACCGCACCCTCCACGCTTCGCCGCCACCGCTGCGCGCCACACCCGCCTCCACTGCTGCAACCCGCCCTCCCCGCAGCCACGCCGCCACTGCACACTCACTTTCTCTCTCTCTAACTTGCTCTCTCCAATCCCTAGAAACTCACTCAAAGTTTTTGGTTGCTTGAAACTGGCAGTAGCCTATATATATATATATATATATATATAAAAACAAAAAACAAAATATTACATGGGAAAAAAATCCTTGGACAGAATGAAAGATAACGCTCGGGTTAGGGTCATTCCCCTTTCCCACCAAAAGCTCGAAGAGACAGCCATGCTCGCCACATAATCAGCCACGGAGTTTGCACTTCGATCAATTTGAGAAATAGCCAATTTTGGAAAATCTTTGAAACAGTGCGCTAGCTTGGTTTCGAGCCCTCCATCATAAATTCCCGAGAGAATACGGTTAAGCACAGCACAAGCATAAGCGAGTCGCCCTCAACAATGACGCCAAAAACATTATTTAGGTAGCTTTTTGCGAGCGAAATACCATGCAGTGCACTGCGTAGCTCCGTCATGTTGACAGACTGTCTTTGAATTCCAGCCCACTAGCCGCCAACAGCTCCCCTGCGTGGTCTGATAGTGCATCCAAGCCCCGCACAATTGTTTGGGTGAACTGAGCCGTCAAAATTAACTTTCAGCCATCCTAATGGCGGGGGCAACCAAAAAGAATCAAGATTTACATGGGTTGCCCAGTTACCATCGGAAGCATCTAAAATAGCATTCAACACAATGGAGCAAGGCGTTTGAAACTGCTCGCCATGGACGTACTGATTTCGGGATTGCCAAACTCTGTAAATTAAGGATGCTAGAACTTTAGTCTTTGTGCACCGCCTGTTAGTTTGTATCTCCTCAAGAAGAGCTTCCAGCAAGTCATTGCAGCTTGAGTTAAAATGGAAATTCATTTTTCCAAGTACCATCTTGATCCGGACCATGAAGGTGCAGCTACCAAAAAGGTGCGCCAAATTTTTCGTTGCCCGCATCCCCACGGGCAAGCCGCATCCTGTCGGAGAGGGCGCTGGTATAGATTATCATTCGTGGGCAACATGTCATTCAAGGCCCGCCAAATCATCATTATATACCGCGGCTGAGATTTAATCTTCCAAATTTCTTCGCCATTGAGAGTGCTTTGCGGGCTTTCTAAACTGTAGATAGTAGAGGAGTCCATCACAGTTTTCTCGGTATGCGCCCAAATTAGTCTATCTGGCCCTCCAAAATTATCCCTCGATAGTCCGAGGATAGCATCCACTAGGCTTTTGCCAAAAACAGTTAACAGCTTTTCTGCTATCCAATTGAAGCTTGGGTCCAAGAATTCAGCCACAAAGCTTGGCAGAGCATCAACATTCACAAAGGTTGGCCATCTTATGAGAGGGAGAGCACCAACCCAGGTATCCTCAAGAGCCAAAATACCTGCTCCATTCCCAACCATCCAGACTGTCTGCCTCCCCATGAGCTCACTACCCAGAGAAATGCATTTCCAAATTTTTGATTGATTGCGGTTTGGTTGGAACCTGTTTCTGCCCGAATACTTGCCGCCAAAGGAACGTGCCAGAAGGCTTCCATCAGCGCACACCACCCTAGCCGCAACTTTGGCCATTAGGATTTTCCTCCATAATTGTATATTTTTGAAGCCCAGTCCTCCCCGGTCTTTCGGCAAACAAATTTCCTGCCACTTCGCAAAGTGCACGGAACGGCTTCCTTGCTTCCCATTCCAAAAGAAAGCGGACATCAAGCTGTTTATTTTCTTCATGGTTGAGACCGGCACCGCGAAGTAGCAAGGCCGTGGAGGGGCAGCGCAGACAGCGAGCTTTTAATTAGAGCAGCCTGACCAGCCATGGAGAGATGCCTATGCCCCCAAGATCTGATCTTGCATGTCATTTTGTCCAGAATATAATCAAAATTTTTGGATTCCTTGAATTTGGTTGTGGCCTAATATATATATAGTAAACGTGCAGGAAATAAAAATTGCATAGCGATGGCATCATGCATCAAGATATGCGCAAGCGACATGGTAAGGGGCATACCCCTTTCCCACTTGAACTCATTAAAACAATTCTTAGCAACATGATTGGCCGCCGAGTTTGCCTTTCGGTTACCATAAGAAATCTCCACTCTTTGGAACATTGGTAGGAGGGGCCATTTCAGCTTCAAGCTTACCAATATAGCATCCGTTGAGCATTCGGCGAGAAGTAGAACATGCATCTTTGCTATCACCCTCTGAAACAACACTAATGGATTTCGCGGCAAATTGAGTAGCAAGCTTCAGAGCAGCCATTGCAGCATGGAGATCGGTCATACATATCGGTCTACTTCGGTGAGGCGCACCCAAGGCCGCAAGCAAGCATCTCCAAAAATTACGAAATGTACATCCCAAACCGGCAATGATATCTCCATTACCGAACCATCAAAAATTACTTTGATCCATCCAGCGGGTGGGGCACCCAAGTAGATTGTGGGTTACATGTAGATGCCCAGTGTCCGTGAGATGCATCTTGTAATGCATTGATGGGAATTGTAGCGGGCTGCATATATGGTTCGCCATGTATATGATAGTTTCTTACATTGAGGGAGGACGGTATGTGAACAACACCTATCGGTTTGTGCGGACGGACAAGCTCTTGCAAAAGCGTCTGGGAAGAGAGCTTGCTTGCTCCCCGGCAATTCCAAAGGATCAACTTCGTCATTGCAAGTAAGGGGAAGCCCCCGCTGCATGCTCCTCCCTACCCCGAGCAGATATAGCCCTGCTCTTTGATCTCGTACGGACTTTCCTCGTGGGAGATCTCGTCTTCGCACATCCAAATTAGCATGATCATTAGGAAATTTTCTTGGCAAGGGTGTGCAATATCTTTGGGTGATTGCTGTTGATTAGGGTCCGCGGCATTATCTTGCTTGTTGATGGAGACATTACCATCCTGAACATGGCAATCAATTGTCATCTGCTGCTCTTGGAGGTTTATGACATCGGGTAAAATAGGGGCGTCAGTCCGAGCATTGCAATCAGTAGCCGGAGACGCTGGAATAGGGGCAGCCGGCTTCTCCACCTTCCTCCATTGCCAATTTGCCTTGTTGCTGTCAGCAATTGCTTTTTGTTGCAACGGCTTCCGAGGTAGAACAAGGGTCCAGCCATCTAAACCCTCCCGTGGGTTGCGAACTTCGGCATTTTTTATTGGAGCAACTGAAGCGCATGTCGCGTCGCCGTGCTCAGCGAAACCGCATGAAGTGCAGAGTGAACCAATACCTTCATAAACCAATTTTTGGAAGAATTTTCCGATCTTTGCGCTATTTAGCCATAGTCCGCCAAGCAGTGGAGTCACTAAATCTCGCCGAACGCAGAATCTAGCAAAGCTAGTCCGCGATCTTGATTTAGTAAATGCATCAATGAACAGCGGCTCCCCAATGATGCCGGCAATGCGGCAAAGATTCTTGTCGCCCCAAAAGCTGAGGGGAAGGCCTGGAGCTCTCACCCACGTCGGCACAAGCAAATGAGGATTCTGAGCTGGAATGAAATTACTTGACCACAGGTCGAGCCCGATAACTTTACCCGCTACGTGTCATCGGCCGTCAAGCCAAACATGATCGCGATCTTCTCTTTTGGCAAATTTTAGTAGGAAACAACCTTCACCTAGATCACAGATTTGGAAACCCTCAAACGCCCCCCATTTACGATGGAGCTGAGCCGCAAGCCATTCATAACGAAAGTTCGCGCCCACTGCTCTACCAACCAAAACATTCTCGTACTCAGCTTCGATGCTATCAGCTTCCTCATCATCCAAATTCACAATTCCGTCATCATAAAAATCCGATTGTTGAAGGTCAAGCTTGGGGATAGAGCAGGTATGTTTTTTGACCATACCTTGGGTAGAAGGGCAGCAGGGCGGGCGGGACAATCATGTGCCTTGTTGGCCACGGATGGCTCTTTAGCTGTCTGGACAGCCCGGGTGGGCGCTGGCGGAACCTGCGCGACACCACCTGATTATCTTTAGATTGATGGGCTTGAGGCGATTAAGAGTTCACAGAAACACTATCTTTAGCAGCATGAGTACCGCTAGAGTTGCTAACAGATTTCGCAGCGTCATTACCTCGAACACCAAATATGCAGCTTGAAGAGCTTACAAAATTTGCAGACTTTTCAGAGCCCCAAAGCTATCCGAATCAGATTCTTGAGAACTATCCGAGCCAGGGTTAGCAGCCCGGAATGCTCGATTAGATTCAAAGAAACATGGTCAGAAGAAAATAACTTTTTGTTTGCAATAACTGGAGCCCGGCTGGATGCGACTAGGTCCTGAACGGGGGAGGTCTTCTTGGTGCAGCACCACCAAGCACTGAATGCTGATTTAGAGAAGGAGAAACAGGCTCGCGTCAACAAGAACCTTTCGGTTCTTTTTCTTCTTGCCATTACGCTGCCACCACCGCACCAAACCCGCACAGCACGCCGCCACCGCGGAACCCACACCGCCACAACGCTGCCACCGCACTACGCCGCCATCGCAGCACCCCCACACACACCAGCAGCACGCCACTCCCGCTGCACGCCCCCGCCGGCAGCACGACGCCACCGTCGCACAGCACCCACACCTCCCTCACTTTCTCTCAATAGGAAGCTCTCTCCAATCTCTAGAAAACACTCCCTTGAAAGTTTTTGGGTCCTTGAAAGGGCAGTATCTATATCTATATCTATATATATATATATATATATATATATATATAGAAAAAATATTACATGGCTAA